>JAGTXW010001336.1:224512-236385 GCA_020226075.1 Hydropotes inermis
TGCTATATATGATGACATCATATCCATTGTATATGACATCACAGCCCATGAATGTGTGTCATCACACCCACACTTTCAACGATATAACACCCTTTGTATATAGGGCATCATACCCACTATATGTATAATATCATATACACTCTATAAAGGACCACGTCCACATATTATGACATCACACCACGTTTTTATGACATCACATGTACTTTATTCATGATATCAACTCCATTATATCTGAAATGAATTCAAATATATGACAACATACACATGGCAATACAAACATTATATCTGCCATTTGGCCCACTATATCTAACACTACATCCACGGTATCTGTGTCATCAAACCGAGGGTATCAGTTATACCATACCACTCTCTGTATGACATAGCTCACACTATACGTGTGACAACATATTCTCTGTGCATGCTATAACAACAACTGTTTATGACATTATACCCCTCTATGTATAGCATCACTCCCAGTATATTTATGACATATCCAATATGTACGCTATCACCATACTGATTTCATGACAACACAACGACTATAACTGTCATCTCACCTACCATATTTGAGATCACAGCCACTGTATCTGTGTCATCACATAAATGGTAAACACATCTGTATTGATGTATTGCTCTATTGATGACATCACAACAAGTGTCTAAGTCATCACACTTGGCACACATATGACATCATACACAATCTACATCACATCACATTCACACTTTATGACATCAATAATGTTTCATGACCTCACAAACACTGCATTCAAGACATCAGATCTCCTCTATATGACATCACTTCCACTCTTTAGGGCATCACACCACGTTTTGTATGACATCAAGTCTACTGTATCTGACCTCACGTCCACTGTATCTGTGTCATCATATCCATTCTGTTGATGATATCACACCAACTGTATTTCTGTGATCACTTCGACTATAATTCACGACATCATAGCCATTGTATACGACATGACATCCACTGTATTACATCACAACCACTGCATTCATGACATCAGAGTCCCTACATATGACATCACCTCCAGAGTTTATGATATCTCGTCCCCTGTACCTGTGACGTCACAGACACTATGTTTGAGAATACATATCAACAATATTTAACAGCAAACACACGGTGCTAAGACAGTACAACCACTATATGTGAAATCACAACCTCCATATGTGTATCTGTGTGATCACACACACTCTTTTGAAGATAAAACACACACTGCATTTATGACATGGCACCTACTATATTGATGGCCCAGTAGGCACTGTATATGACATCTCAAACACGATTTATGACATCACAACACTCTATCCATTTCATCAGTCTATTATATCTCACATCAAACTGATTACATCTGACAGCACATCAACTGTATCTCTGTCATCACACCCAGATAATAGATCATATTACCCCCATTGTATGTATGATAACACAGGCACAATAGGTATGGCATCATCTGAATACATGTGACATCACATCCACTCTTTATGATATCACACCACGCTATGACATTCACACACACTGTGTTCATGTCATCACACGCAGGATACCTCTCATCACATCCACTCTAGCTGATCTATTACTTACAGTGTATTGATTATAGCACATCTAGAATATGTGTGATATCAGACCCACTATCTGTAGGACATCATATAAATTATATGTGACATCACAGCCACTCCTTATGACATCACAAGACTGTATCCATGACATCACATCCACACTATTCATGACATCACACCCACTGTATATGACATCACATATACTCTACTTGTGACATCACAGCCACTGTAACTGTGACAAGACACCTACCATGTTTTTGACATTACATGTGTATATGATATCTCACATGGTGAATGAATGACAACACAGTGACTGTATCTGTCATGAGACCCAATGTATCTGTGTAATCAAACCCACTTGATTGATGACATCACACTATATGTATGTATGAACTCACACCCACTGCATGTATGACACCAGGCACTTTATATGACATCACATCCACTCTTGCTGACAACACACCATTGTTTGCATGTCATGGAAATCACTCTGTTTATGACATCATGTGTATTATATAAGATGTCACCCATACTGTGTGTATGAGTACACAAGCTCCATATCTGACTTGAAACTCGTTAAAACTGCCATCTCATCCAGTCTATATGTCCTCACACCCTCTCTGTCGAAGACATGACACCTACTGGGTAAGACGTCACAGGTGGCATATGTATGCCATCATTTGCGTTATACATGACATCATATCCACACTTTATGACATCAGCCCTTACTATTTATGACATCAAATGCACTATATTCATTCCATCACACGCATTATATATGAGATCTCATCTACTCTGGATGATGTCACATTCACTATGTGTGTTATATCACCCAATGGCTCTCTCTATGAAATCAAACCCTGTATGTTTGTGACATATTCACTTTATATGGCATCACACACAGTGTTATGACCACACAATCATTGTGTGCCTTCACAGCCACTATGCCTGTGATAACACTCAGTGTATTTTTGACTTTACACACAATGTACCACTTTATGAAAAGAAGTCAATGTATGTCATCACAGCCTATATATGTATGACACCATATGCACTATATATGACATCACCTCCACGCTTTATGGCATCACACCACTTTATTTATGATGTCAAGTCCACTATATCTAACATCACATTCACTCTATCTGACCTCACATCCACTGTATCTATGTCATCACACTCACTCTCACAATGATATCACAGCCACCCTATGTATGATATCACATACAGTATACATGTGACATCCTATGCACTATATTTATGACATCATATCCACTATGTAAGACAACACAACACGGTGTGTTTTTGATACCACACTCGGGATGTGTGTGACATCATTTGCAATACAGATGATATCACTTCCACTCTATCACACCAAACCAGTGTTTATGATGTCACATCTACTAAAGGTATGACATCACACCCACTGTATTAGACATCGCACCCACTGTATCTTTGTCATCACAACCTCTCAGTGATATCATACCCACATTTATTTGTGGAGTGAATTTTGTCATACATTGGAATGAAACAGCCATGGGTTTACATGTGTTCCCCATCCCGATCCCAACTCCCACCTCCCTCTCCACCTGCTACCCCAAGGTTTTCCCAGTGCACGAGGTCCAAACGCTTGTCTCATGCATCCAACCTGGGCTGGTGATCTGTTTCACCCTAGATACTATGCATGTTTCGATGCTGTTCTCTTGAAACATCCCACCCTCTCCTTCTCCCACAGAGTCTAAAAGACTGTTCTATAAATCTGTGTCTTTTTTTTTCTGTTCTGCATATAGGGTTGTCATTAACATCTTTCTAAATTCCATATATATATGTTAGTATTTTGTAATGTTCTTTATCTTTCTGGCTTACTTCACTCTGTGTAATGGGCTCCAGTTTCATCCATCTCATTAGAATTGATTCAAATGAATTCTTTTTAATGGCTGTGTAATATTCCATTGTGTATATGTACCACAGCTTCCTTATCAATTCGTCTGCTGATTTGCATCTAGGTTGCTTCCATGTCCTGGCTATGATAAACCGTGCTGCGATGAACATTGGGGTGCACGTGTCTGTTTCAGATCTGGTTTCCTTGGTGTGTATGCCCAGAAGTGGGATTGCTGGGTCACATGGAAGTTCTATTTCTTGTTTTTTACAGTGTATTGATTATAACACATCTGCAATATGTGTGATATAAAAGCAACTATATGTATGACATAATATGAATTCTATGTGACATCTCAAAATCTCTTTATGACATCACAAGTCTGTATTCATGACATCACGTCCACACTATTCCAGACATCACACCCACTGTATACCACATGACATACACTCTACTTGTTACATCACAGCCACTGTAACTATGACAAGACACCTACTAGTTTTTTGATATTATACTCATTGTATATGACATCTCACACGGTGGATGAATGACAACACAATGACTGTATCTGACATGATACCCATTGTATCTGTGTAATCAAACCCACTTGACTGATGACATCACACCCTATGTATATATGAAATCACACCCACTGCATGTATGACACTATAGGCACTTTATATGACCTCACATCCACTCCTGCTGACAACACACCCTTGTTTGTATATCATGGCACACACTCTGTTTATGACATCATATGTATTATATATGATTTCACCCATACTGTGTTTATGATTACACAAGCTCTATATCTGACTTGAAACCCGTTAAAACTGCCATCTCATCCACTCTATATGTCATCACACCCTCTCTGTCAAAGACATCACACCTACTGTGTAAGATGTCACAGGTGGCATATGTATGCCATCATATGCATTATACAAGACTTCATATCCACACTTTATGATAGCAACCCTTACTATTTATGCCATTACATGCAGTATATTCATTACATCAGACACATTATAAATGACATCTCATTTACTCTGTGATGTCACATTCACTATGTGTGTAACATCACACATTGACTCTATCTATGACAACAAACCCTATATATTTTTGACATATTCTCTTTATATGGCATCACGCACAGTGTTATGCCCACACAGCCAATGTGTGCCTTCACAGCCACTATGCCTGACATTACACTCAGTGTATTTTTAACATTACAGACAATGTACCAATTTTATGAAAAGATGTGAATGTATGTCATCACAGCTTCTATATGTATGACAATATATCCACAACATATGAGATCACATCCACTCTTTGACATCACACCATTTAATTTATGACATCAAGTCCACTATATCTAACATCACATCCACTCTATCTGACCTCATGTCCACTGTATCTGTTTAATCACACCCACACTCTCAATGATATCACAGCCAGCCTATGCATGATATCACATACAGTATACATGTGACATCCTATTCACTATATTTAGGACATCATATCCACTATTTATGCCCACACAACTCTTTGTGTTCTTGATACCACACTCAGCATATGTGTGACATCATTTGCACTACAGATGATATTACATCCACTCTATCACACCAAACCACAGTATTTATGATTTCACATGCCCTTCAGGCATGACATCACACCCACTGTATCAGATATCTGACCCACTGTATCTTTGTCATCATAACCTCTCCACTGATATCATACCCAATTTGGTATGACATCATATCCACTTTGTATGACATCATACCCACTATATATGTGACATCATATGCACTCTATATAACATCATATCATCTCCTTATGTCATCACGCAACCATGTTATGCCATCACAGCCTCTATATATGAAACCACATCCAGTATGTAGGGCCACCTATACACTGTACATTTGACATCACAGCCACTAATCAGTGTCATCACTCTCACTCTATTAACAACATCACACACATTCTGTATGACATCACACTTGGATGATGTATGGCATCTTTTGCACTATACAAGACATCGCATCCTCCCATTATGACATCAAGCCAAAATTCTTATGACGTCACACCCACTATAATTGACATCATATCCACTTTTTCTGTGCATCACATCCAGTGTATTGATGATATCACAGCAACTGAATTTTTGTTATCTTATCCGCTATATATGATGACATCATATCCATAGTATATGACATCAGAGCCACTGAATGTGTGTCATCATACCTTTCAACAATATAACACCCTTTGTCTGTAGGACATCACCCCCCACTATATGGATACTATCATGTACACATTATAAAGCACCACATCCACATTTTATGACATCACAACACATTATTTATGACATCACTCCCACTATATCTGAAATGGCATCCACTGTATCTGTGTCATCACAACGACTCTATTGATGGTGTCAGACCAACTGTATGTATGACATCACACCCACTTTACGCATGCCATCTTACGCACTCTACACAACGTCACATCCACTCTTTATGACTTCACACCATTGTAGTTATCACATTACATCCCCTGCATTCATGATATCACACACCCTATATATGACATCACACACATGGCAATACAACTGTTATATCTGCCATCTGACCCACTATATCTAACACTACATCCACTATGTCTGTGTCATCAAACACAGGGTATCAATTATACCTCACCCACTCTCTGTATGACATCACACAGGCTATACGTGTGACATCGTATTAAGTATGAATGCTATCACAACAACTGTTAATGACATCATACCCCTCTAAGTATAGCATCACACCCAGTATATTTATGACATCATATCCAATATGTATGCTATCACCATACTGCTTTCATGACAACACAAACAACTATACCGGATATCTCACCACCATTTTGACACTAAAGCCACTGTATCTTTGTCATCACACAAATGGCACACACATCTGTATCGATGTATCACAGTATCGATTACATCACAACAAGTGTGTAAGTCATCACACTTGGCACACGTATGATATCATACCCAATCTACATCACATCATATTCACACTTTATGACATCAATGATCATGTTCTAGGATATCACAAACACTGCACTCATGACATCAGTTCTCCTCTATATGACATCACATCCACTCTTTAGGACATCACATCACTTTATGTATGACTTCATCTACACTGTATCTGACCTCACGTCCACTGTATCTGTGTCATCACACCCACTCTATCGATGACATCACAGCCACTATATGGATGGTATCACATCCAGTATATCTGTGACATCATATCCCTTGTATTTAGGACATAATATCCACTAAGTATGACATCACAACACTCTGTGTTGATGACAGCATACTCGGCATATGTGTGACATCCTTTGCACTGCAGATAACATCGCATCCACTGTATCACACCAAACCACAGTATTTATGACGTCACATCCACTTCAGGCATGACATCACACCTCCTGTATCAGACATTGCACCCACTGTATCTTTGTCATCACAACCGCTCCATTGATATCACACCCACTTTTGAATGACATCACCCCCACCTTCTGTGTAACATCATATGCACTATATATAACATGACACCAAATCCCTATGTCCTCACAGTACTATAATTATGACATCAAAACCTCTATACATGAAACCACATCCAGTATGTAGGGCAACATATACACTATACATGAGACATCATAGCCACTCTCTGTGTCCTCACACCCACTGTAGAGACAACATCACAGCCACTCTTTGTATGACATAACACTCGCCATATACGTGGCATCGTTTGCACTATACAAGACATCACATCCTCACTTTATGACCTCAGACCACCATGTTTACGTCATCACACCCACTAAATTTGTCATCATGTCCACTGTATCTGTGTCATCACATCCACTGTATTGATGATATCACACCAAATGTATCACTGACATCACATCCACTATAATTCACGACATCATATCCATTCTATATGACATGATAGCCACTGTATGACATCACAACCACTGCATTCATGACATCAGATTCCCTACATATGACATCACCTCCAGGATTTATGTCATCTTGTCCCCTATACCTGTGACATCACAGACACTATGTTTGTGAATACATGTGAAATATATTTAACATTAAAAACACACGGTGCTAAGAGAATACAACCACTATATCTGAAATCACAACCTCCATATGTGTATGTGTGTGATCACACAAACTGTATCGATGATATAACACACACTGTATTGATGACATGTCACCTACTCAATTTATGACACAGTATGCACTGTATATGACATCTCACCCACGATTTATGACATCACAACACTCTATCCATTACATCAGTCTATTATATCTCATATCAATTTGATTATATCAGACAGCACATCCACTGAATCTCTGTCATCACATCCAGATTATCGATCATATAACCCCCATTGTGTATATGATAACACAGGCACAATATGTATGACATCATAAGCATACATATGACATCACATCCACTCTTTAATATATCACACCACGCTATGACATTCACACACATTGTATTCATGGCATCACACCCAGGATACCTGTCATTGCATCCACTGTAGCTGAGCTATTACTTACAGTGAATTGATTATAGCACATCTGCAATATGTGTGATATCAAACCCACAATATGTATGACATCATATGACCTCTATTTGACATCACAACCACTCTTTATGAAATCACAAGGCTGTATACATGACATCATATCCACTCTATTAATAGCATCACACCCACTGTACATGACATCACATACACTCTACTTGTGACATCACAGCCACTGAAACTATGACAAGACACCTACTATGTTTTTGACATTATACTCAGTGTATAAGGCATCTCATATGGTGACTGAATGACAACACAAAGAATGTATCTGACATGATACCCAATGTATCAGTGTAATCAAACCCACTTGATTGATGACATCACAACCTATGTACATATTAAATCACACCCTCTACAAGTATGACACCATAGGCACTTTATATGACATCACATTCACTCTTGCTGACAACACACCATTGTTTGTATGTTATGGCACACACTCTGTTTATGACATCATGTATATTATATATGATGTCACCCATACTGTGTGTATGAATACCCAGGATCTATATCTGACTTGAAACCCATTAAAACTGCCATCTCATCCACTCTGTATGTCATCACACCCTCTCTGTCGAAGACGTCACACCTACTGTGTAAGACATCACAGGTGGCATATGTATGCCATCATATGCATTATACAGGACATTATATCCACACTTTATGACAACAGCCCTTAATATTTATGACATCACATGCACTATATTCATTACATCACACGCATTATATATGACATCTCATTTACTCTCTATGATGTCACATTCACTTTGTGTGTTACATCACACAATGTTTCTGTGACATCAAACACTCTGTTTATGATATATTCACTTTATATGGCATCACCACAGTGTTATGACCACACAACCATTGTGTGCCTTCACAGCCACTATGCCTGATATTACACTCAGTATATTTTAGACATTACACACAATGTACCAATTTTATGAAAATAAGTGAATGTATGTCATCACAGCTTCTATATATATGACACCATATGAACTACATATGACATCATATCCACTCTTTATGACATCACACCACTTTATTCATGATTTCAAGTCAACTGTGTCTAACATCTCATCCACTCTATCTGACCTCACGTCCACTGTATCTGTGTAATCACACCCACTCTCTCAATGATATCCCAGCCACCGAGGTATATCATATACAGTATACATGTGACATCCTATCCACTATATTTACAACATCATATCCACTATGTATGACAACACAACACTGTGTGTTGTTGATACCACACTCGGCATATGTGTGACATCATTTGCACTACAGTGATATCACATCCACTCTATCACACCAAATCACAGTATTTATGATGTCACATACACTGCAAGCATGACATCACACACACTGTATCACACATCGCACCCACTGTATCTTTGTCATTACAAACTCTCCACTGATTTCATACTGATACCATCCCTACTTCTGTATGACATTATACCCACTCTATGTGAGACATCATATGCATTCTATATAACAATATATCAACTTTTTATGTCATCACACTACCATACTTATGACATCACAGCCTCTATATATGAAACCACATGCAGTATCTAGGGGCACATATACACTATACATGTGACATCACAGCCATTTATCTGTGTCATCACTCTCACTCTATTGATGACATCACACACACTCTGTATGACATCACACTCGGATAATGTATGGCATCTTTTGCACTATACAAAACATCACATCCGTGCTTTATGACATCAAGCCACCATTTTTATGACATCACACCCACTATATTTGACATCATATCCACTGTATCTGTGTCATCACACCCACTTTATTGATGATATCACACCAACTGAATTTTTGAGATATCCTCTGCTATATATGACAACAACATACACATTGCATATGACATCACAGCCACTGAATGTGTGCCATCACACCCACTCTTTCAATGATATAACACCCTTTGTATGTAGGACATGCCACCCAGTCTATATAAAATATAATATACACTCTATAAATCACTATGTCCACATTTTATGACATCACACCACATTATTTATCACATCACAATCACTGTATTCATGACATCTCCCCCACTATATCTGAAATGGCATCCAACAACTCTGTGTCATCACAACATCTGTATTGATGGTCTCACTCCAACTGTATGTATGACATTACACCACTTTGCGTATGCCATCATATGCACTCTACACAACGTCACATCCACTCTTTATGACTTCACACCATTGTAGTTATCACATTACATCCACTGCATTCATGACATTATACACCCTATATATGATGTCACACACATGGCAATACAAACCTTATATCTGCCATCTGACCAACTATATCTAACACTACATCCACTGTATCTGTGTCATCAAACCCAGGGTATTAATTATGCCACACCCACTCTCTGTATGATATCATACACACTATACGTGTGATATCATATTCAGTATGCATGCTATCACAACAACTTTTTAAGACATTATACCCCTCTATGTATAACATCACACCCAGTATATTTATGACATCATATCCAATATGTACGCTATCACCATACTGCTTTCATGACAACACAACATTATACCTGACATCTAACCAACCATATTTTACATGACAGCCACTTTATCTGTGTCATCACACAGATGGCACACAACTGTATTGATATATCACTCTATCAGTGACATCACAACAAGTGTATAAGTCATCACTCTTGGCACACATATGGCATCATACCCAATGTACATCACATCACATTCATACTTTATGACATCAAAGATCATGTTTTATGACATCACAAACACTGCATTCATGACATCAGATCTCCTCTATATGACATCACATCCACTCTTTAGGACATCACACCACTTTATGTATGACAACAAGTCCACTGTTTCTGACCTAACATCCACTGTATCTGTGTCATCACACCCACCCTATCGATGACATCAGAGCCACTATATGGATGGTATCTCATCCAGTGTATCTGTGACATCTCATCCCCTGTATTTGGGACATAATATCCACTAAGTATGACATCACAACACTCTGTGTTAATGACACCACACGACATATGTGTGACATCCTTTGCACTGCAGATGACATGGCATCCACTCTATCACACCAAACAACAGTATTTATGATGTCACATCCACTTCAGGCATGACATCACACCCCCTGTATCAGACACTGCACCCACTCTATCTTTGCCATCACAACCTCTCCACTGATATCACACCCACTTTGGAATGACATCACACCCACCTTCTGGGTGACATCATATGCACTATATATAACATGACACCAAATCCTTATGTCATCACACTACTGTACTTATGTCATCACAACCACTATATATGAAACCACATCCAGTATGTAGGGCAACATATACACTATACATGAGACATCACAGCCAGTATCTGTGTCCTCACTCCCACTGTATAGACAACATCACACCCGTGCTTTGTATGACATCACACTCGCCATATGTGTGGCATCGTTTGCACTATACAAGACATCACATCCTCACTTTATGACCTCAGACCACCGTGTTTATGTCATCACACCCACTATATTTGACATCGTGTCCACTGTATCTGTGTCATCACATCCATGTATTCATGATATCACACCAAATGTATTTCTGAGATCCCATCCGCTATAATTCACGACATCATATCCATCATATACGACATAAAACCACTGGATCTGTGTCATAACACTCACTCATTTGATGATATCACATCCTTTCTATGTATGACATCACACCCACTATATG
>JAGTXW010001336.1:292457-309310 GCA_020226075.1 Hydropotes inermis
ATAGATAGATAGATAGATAGATAGATAGATAGATAGATAGATAGATAGATATACACACATGCTCACAACTTTAGCTCTGGCTTCCTAAACCCTGGTAGAGTGGCAGGTGGCCAAGACGCAACACTGGACCACAGAAGTTAATGCTTCTCATTTCCAATGATCATTATCACTACTGATCCATGGGTGTTGTTTCACACAGTCAGTGACTATCTGACTTAGACCTGCATCTGTCCATCTCCTGCCCCCATGTCTCACTGCACTCCTTCCTTCTGGGACTCACTCAAACTATATCCTTCCTCACTCTCAGTGAGAGCCTGAGAGAGGCAAATGTTCATAGTCTGAAAATGTTTTCACCTGAAATGTTTCTTATTTTGCTTTTATGCTTGAGGGATAGTTTAGAATGAAAAATCTACAGACAGTTTCTGTGATGTTTCCTTTGTCATGTGAAGCTGTTTTCCCTTGTATTCCCTGCTACATTGTGACTGGTGATTCCTCTACTGTTGGGTCTCAATTGGTCTGCCTTCCCTGCTCTCTGATAAAGTTTCCAATTGTCTTTAATATTCCACAGTCCTTGACCATAGGGTGAGGTTTAAGGAACCTCCGTACTGTTCTCCATTATGGGTGTGTTTCATAGTGTCTTATTCACTGATTGTTCAAGTAGTGTCTTTTAGGACTTTAACAGATTTATAGGAATTTCTTTTATATTCTAGTCAAATTATTCTATTTCATGAAGCAGTTGAGGTCTAATCCTCCCATGGTAGTCTCTGCTGACCTTCGTTCATGGTGCCATAAAGGCATGTTTTGCTGATACTGGATCCTTGCTGGTTTGTAGGGTTTGATATGTATATAAATATGTTTTGTTGTTGTTGTTGTTGTTTTTGCTCATGTGATGGATCCAAAATTTCTACCTGTTGCCAATTATGTTAAGTGTTATTTTGGTTTTCAATCAGGAAAGGAATTTTAATTTTCTCAAATGCATTCCAGGGCCTATGGAGAAGAACATTTAGAATTCTTCTTAATTATCATTTCCTTCATGTTCCTCCCAACACAAAGATGTCACTTATCAGTCCAGTGAAAATAAAACATCCCCAACTCCCTGCCTTCACCTCTTCCTTTGCTTAGTGATATCCATATCAATTATAGTCAGACATTGGCTGCCTGAATCAGAGGCTGTTTTTTTCCTTCTGGTCTGCTGTAACAAATACAATACACCAAGTAGCATGTGAACAGCAGAAATGTATTTCTTAACAGTTAGAGGTGCTGAGAAGTCCAGGATCAAGTTTAATGCAGATTTCATGACTAGAGAGGGACCACGTTCTGTTTCATAGGAAGATTGTTTTCAGTGCATTCCCACCTGTGGGAAGAGAGGAGTGTCTCTCCGAGGCCTGTTTTGCAAGAGCACACATCTGCCTTGAGGGTTCTGTCTCTGGCTTAATCATATCCACTGGCCCCACCTCTTCATGCCATCACATTAGAGGTTGAAATTTCAGCATATGAATGACTCCTGAGGGCCCTGCACATGCTCAGTACAGGAACAGAGGAACCCACACCTGCCCCTTTCCCGGGAGGGCTCCGTGCATGCACAGTGCAGGGGCTAAATGAGGACCCACTGCTATTTGAAGTATTTTTTATATGTCAGTGATTTTTATCTGTCTCATCTATTTTGAAAATATATTTTCACATCTGTCACTTACTATAACCTCATTTGTCTACTTTTTCCTTTATGGAAACTGTGCTTTGTTTTGTTTTTCCAATAAAAACTTGAATTTGTTATTTATTTAGCAAGTTTAAAGTTACACAGAGCAATCGTTCAACCCAGGAATAGAAGCGAAAATTTGACACATTGGAAAGGAAGGATGAATTAAACATGGAAAACCTAAAATTACCAGTTGGAAAGTACATACTCTGCTTCATTAGTAAAACTAAATGCTGTGTTTTTGAAAAGGAAAGTATTGTTTTTCTATATGGAAGTAAATGAACCCTGTGAAACAAATAAAAAATTAATATACTATGAATAAATCTAGAAAACCTGTTTAAAACTGAATTATGAAATTGTACTGAACAATTGCATACCTATAAATTTGACATGATAGGCTACATGAATAATTTTCTGAACAACCAAAATTACCAAATTTCAATCTAGAGTGGACAGAAACTTCAAACAGACCACTTTCATAAAATTATTTTAACAGTTGCTCACACATTCATTTAGTGATGGCCTGAGGAACTGATTCCTTTGAACTGTTGGAAAACTGCAATTTATTTTACAAAGGTACTTTTACCCTTGCCTTAGCATCAATAAAAAAAAAATCCCCATTTTTAGAAATGTGCCTTGTTTAAGTTTAAAATGTACATGTGAAAACTCCTGACAACATAGAGCTTATTTATTTTATACATAGAAGTTTGTGTCTCTTAATCCTTTAACCCATCTTGTCTCTCTACTCCTCACCACTAGCAACTATGCGTTTGTTCCTTATATCTGTGAGTATGTTTCTGTTTGATTACTTCCTGTTTCCATTTTATTTTTATTTATTTATTTATTTAGTCCCTGCTACATAGCTTGCAGGATTCTAGTTCCCCAAGGAGAGAGCAAACCCAGGCCCCCTGCAGTGCATGTGTGGAGTCCTAACCACTAGATCACCAGGGATTTTACTGTTTTGTTTTCCGGAGTCCAGAAATAAATGATAACGTACAGGAAGTATTTGTATTTTTTTGATTTATTTCACTAAGCATAAATATTCTCCGGATCCGTCTATGTTTTACAAATGGCAAATTTTCATTCTTTTCTGTAGGTGAGTGGTATTCCATTGTGTGTGTGTGTGTGCGTGTGTGTAATTTATTTTAATCAACTCATATGCTGCTGGGCATTTAGATTGCTTCCATATCTTGGTTATTGTAAATAATGTGGTACAAACATTGGAGTCCATGTATATTTTTGAATTGGTGTTTTTATTTTCTTCAGATATGTATACCTAGAGTGAAATTGGTGGATCATGAGGTAATTTTAGTTTTAGTTTTTTGAAGACCCTCCATACTGTTGTGAATACTCTCTGTACCATTCTACCTTCCCAGCAACAGCGTCTAAAGTTCTTTTCTCTCTGCATCCTCCCCAGCATTTTACTTCTGATATTTTTGATGATAGCATGTGGTCAGTGATATTGCATTGCAGTTTGGATTTGCATTTTTCTAGTGATTTAAAATGCTGAGCATCTTTTCATGTGCCTGTTTATCATTTGTATTTCTTCCTTGAAAAAAATGTCTGTTTAGATTTCCACCCTTTGTAAAAGGAGATTTATTTTGTTTGCTATTAAGTTGTATGAGTTCTTTTGTAATTTAATTTTTATTTCATACTGGAGAATAGTTGATTTACAATATGGTATTAGTTTCCCGTATACAACAAAGTGATTGAGTTATATATATTCATAGATCTATTGTTTTTCATATTCTTTCCCTTACAAATTATTACAGAATATTGTGGAGAGTTCCCTGGGCTATATAGTAGTTCCTTGTTGATTATTTTACATATAGTAATGTCTGTGTATTAATCTCAACCTCCTAATTTATCCTTCCCTTCACTTGTCCCATTTGGTAATCGTAAGTTTTCTTTTAAAATGTGTATATCAGTTTCTATTTTGTGAATAAGTTCATGTGTATCACTTTTTAGAGTCTACATATTAGCAGTATCATAAGATATTTGTCTTTCTCTGTCATCTGACTTCACTTCTCTGATCATCTGCAGGTCCATCCAAGTTGCTATATATGGCATCATTTCATTCTTTTTATGGCTTAGTAGTATTCCATTGTGTATATGCACCACATCTTCTTTATCCAATTGTCAGTGGACATTTAACTTGCTTCCACATCTTAAGCATTGTAACTAGTAGTGCATTATCCTTTCAATTTACAGCTTTCTCCCAGGATATGTCCAGGAGTGGGATTGCTGAATCATGAGGTAGTCTTGTTTTTGAAGAGCCTTCATCGTCATTTTCCATACAGGGAACCCCAATATACATTGCCAACAACAATGTTCAAGCATTTCTTTATCTCCACATCCTTGCCAGCATTTATTTCTGTTCTTCTTGATGATGGCTATTTTGGTAGATGTCAGAGGATAAATTCTGTTGGTGTGGATTTGCATTTCTTTGATGATTACATATGTAAAGCATCATTTCCTGTGTCTGTTTGCCATCTGTATATCTTCTTTGGAAAAAATGTCTGTTGATACAATTCGGCCTTTTTTAAATAAAGTTCTTTTTTTGTTTGCTTTTCGGTTGTATGTATTCTTTATATATTTTAGATACTAGCCCCTTACAAAATATATGAATTGCAAATATTTTCTTCTAATTTATTTCATTTCATTTCTCTCTGTTTTATTTTGTTGACATCTGCAATAATTCCAGCTGTTACTTTTTGCTTTTCTTTTGTGTTTAGAATCAGATCCAAAAATCATTTCTGAGACAGCTGTTAAAGAGGTTTCTACCTATTTTTTCTAGTTCTGTGGTTTCAGGTCTTCTACCTAAGGCTTAATGCATTTTGAGTTCAGTTCTCTGCGTATTATAAGATAGTGGTCCAGTTTGGTGGTTTTCCATGTAAGTGTCCAGTTTTCCCAACATCATTTATTGCAGAGACTGTCCTTACCTACCTTTTGTATTTTTGGTTTGTTTGTTGTTGGAGAAGGGAATTGCAAACCACTTCAGTATTCTTGCCTTGAGAATCCTATGAGCAGTATGAAAAGCAAAAAGATATGATACTGAAATATGAACTCCCAAGGTCAGTAGGTGCTCAGTATGCTACTGGAGAAATAACTCCAGAAAGAATGAAGAGATGGCACCAACACAGAAACAACACCCAGTTCTGGATGGGACTGATGATGGGAGTGAAGTCTGATGTGATAAAGGACAGTATTGCAAAGGAAACTGGAATGTTAGGTCCATGACTCAGGGTAAATTGACAGTGGTCAAAGAAGAGATGGCAAGAGTCGACATTGACATTTTAGGGATTGGTGAACTAAAATGGACTGAAATGGGTGAATTTAATTCAAATTATCATTACATCTACTACTGTGGGCAAGAATCCCTTAGAAGAAATGGAATAGCCATCATAGTATGCCAAAGAGTCTGAAATGGTGTGCTTGGGTGCAATCTCAATAATGACAGAGTGACTTAAGGACAGGAACATAAAGGCCACAGAGATGGGGTGGTCAAGTCTGTGTGACAGACGACAGGCTGTGAGCAGCAGTTTCTCCCTGGGCCTCTGTGTGTCCAGCCTGAGATGCTGAGCCTGCTGGGCTATTAGCCCCGTGAAGGCACCTGTGTCATCAATTCCTGTACTGTGGTTTTGGTTGTGGACAGTGGGGCCAGATGATGTTGAGTCTGTCAATCCAGCTCCAGCCCCTGATACCTTTAATGTCGTGTGTCACAGTGTCTTGATCTCCTTGGCCAAAGCTGAGACCCCTTTCATTAGGTTTGCTTTGAAAATTAGAAACCCTGAGATCTTAGTAAGCTGTTACCTATTCCTACTTACCAGGGCAGTTTTATTCTGGAATACCACAGTGAACACTCGGATACATTCACACATGCACATTCACCCTGACATTTAATAAGGACTGCGGTTTGGGATTAGAAGAGGAACACACTGGAGAACGGTAATAAGATGAACCAAGAGAGCCTGGAGGCACTGCCTGCCTGAGACATAGACTCTAATATTTTCCAGGTCTTCGCCCACCTATGTCTTATGACATCCTAAGAAGTCTATGCAGGCATCATCCTGGGTGGGCAGGTGGGGACATCGACAGGCTTTGAGAGGCAAGGACTCATCCAGGATGGAGAACAGGTATGAAACAGGAGGTTAGTCTGGGCCCAGGTCTGTCAACTCAGAGCTGAACACACAGCCTGCCCGGGAGCTGTGTGGAGGGCTGTGTGGTGCAACTGAGTGAGGCCGGGGGCTGCGTAGATGGGGAATGATCAGTCAGGATCCTGAGGGGTATGTGCAGGGCTGTCAACTGTCAATCCAAGGAAGGGGCCCCCGGGTGGTGAAGTCACTTCCTCGATGGCAGATCCTAATGGAACTCGGAACCCTGTAACCAAGCAACCACCTTCTAGCAACAGTGCCACAGCCAGTAGGGGCTGACTTGGCTGGAGAGTCTTCATCCAGAAGCATGGTCTCCAGCTGTGTCTCGACTGACCAGGGCTTCTGCTTCAGGAAACCGTGGAGGGAGATGTTTTTCAGATGTTTCAGGCTCTTCAGTGCTCAACCTTGATGCCTCTGGACCTTTACCAGGAGGGCACCTAAGGTAACCTCAGGCAATCTAGAGCTGGCCACACCAGGACTGACCTCCACTGGGACCCCTTCCTGGGAAGCGCCAGGTGCCCTCATCTCCATGTGCAGGGAAGGGGAACTTGAGGGGAGGTTCTCCCTCTGGGCAGGAGCAGGTTGGTTTGCATGTGGTGACCTGCGGTCCTGTCATGGTCACACCTGAGGACGGGCTGTCAGCAGGGAAATAGGATCCCTGAGGTGCTTTCATTGAAGAGGGAGGGACTCCATTTTCTGAATGACTGCCTGAGGAAGTGCAATTGCAGTATGTGGAGGGCTGGCAGAATCCTGGATCCCACATAACTTTGGGTTCCTACTAAGGCAAAGATCTGGCATCTTCTCCTGGAAAAGACGAAAGCGTCCAGGAGATCTGTGGACGAGGCTGGGATGTTGTGAGAAGCATCTGGGAGGCGAGAGCTCAGAGTGAGCCCACATGACAGTCCACACCCATCCTCTCTCCATTAAAGCCCTGCCTCCACCCCTGAACCTGGGACTGAGAGCACATTTTGTGGTGTACTCACTGTCTGGTGGAACCTCAGCTGGGATGCCCAGCTGATGCCCAAAGGATCAACTGAGCCCTCACTGGTAAAGGATGAGTGTCAGTGGCAGGAGCAGAGCCAGGCAGATCCCTCGCTGATGTGACAGCCTTTAATGTAGTAGGTAAATCTGAGGTGTTAGGAGGCCCACAGGAAGCCTGTGCAGATGACATGGTCTGCTTGTGCCGTCCTGGGCCAGATACTCCTGAGAACGCTTCGTGTTCCTGAGTAGACGCCCGGCCTGCTCTGGCAGTGCTGACACCAGGGGGAGGGGCAGGGGGAGGGTCAGTTCACTATGTCAGGCTGCCCTCAGGAAGCAGACAGATGGTCGTGCCATGGATCAAGGGCTGTCACTTGAGCAGGCTCGTTTGTGGCCCCTAAACTGTGTCTTTTTTTCTTATCTTTCATATTTTTTGGAACCCTGATTTAAGATGTGTATATCTTTCCTTGTCTCACAGGTGTTTTGTTTCTCTTCACTTCTGAGTTATTTGTAAGGCCTCAGGCAAATCCGAAATTACCCCCATTTCTCAGTGAGATTTCTTGCATGCTTTTTGGCTTTTGAATTGTGTGTATTTTTATATATTTAGGATACGAACCCTTATTGGACATAACAATTGCCAATTTGTTCTCCATTTCATACATCATTTCTCATTTTATTGATGGTTCCCCATGTGAGGCTTTCAAGTTTGATGTACTCACACTTGTTCACTTTTCCTTTCACTTCTTTTCTTTTGGAATTACACCCAGCCTTCATTGCCAAGACTGATGTACAGGAACACAGTAACGCTTCCTTTCTAGGAGCTAAATGGTTTCAGTAGTTCTGTTCAATCTTTTAATCCAGTAGAAATTGGATATCCTTAGATCCAAGAATCCTCTAACCACCCTTCACTATTTGCAGGCAGTGTTCCTCTGGCCTCTAGAGAGTGAGCACAGATACCTACAGACATACACACACCCAAGCACAGTGAATATGAAAAGGACTGTGGGTTCTCATCAGAAGAGGGACAGATAGGAGAAGGGTAATAAAATGAACCTACAGGGGCTTGAGGCACTGCCTGCCTGAGACACGGACTCCCATATTTTCGAGGTCTTGTCCCACCTATGTCTGAGGACATCCCTAGAAGTCCATGTGGTCATCAGCCCCAGTGTGCAACTGGGGACACAGACAGGCTTTGAGAGAAAGGGACTCATTCAGGATGGAGAACCGGTGGGAAACGGGAAGTGAGTCTGGGCCCAGGTCTGTCAACTCAGAGCTGCACACACAGCCTGCCCGGGAGCTGTATGGAGGGTTATGCGGTGCAATTGAGTGAGGCCCGGAGCTGCATGGATGACAGATGAGTGGTCAGAATCCTGAGGGCTATGTGCATGGCTGTCAACTGTCAATTTAAGGAAGGGGCCCCCGGGTGGTGAAATCACTTCCTCGATGGCAGACCCTAGGAAAACTCAGAAACCTGTAACCAGGCACCCACCTTCTGGCAACAGCCCCACAGCCAGTTGGGGCTCACTTGGCTAGAGAATCTTCATCCAGAAGGATGGTCTCCAGCTGTGTCTTGACTGACCAGGTTTCTGCTTCAGGAAACCCTGTAAGGAGAGGTTTTTCAGAAGTTTCAGGTGGTTCAGTGCTCAACATGGATGCCTCTGGTCCTTTACTAGGAGGGCACCTGAGGTAACCCCTGGCAATCTAGAGCTGGCCACACCAGAACTGGCCGTCACTTGGAGCCCTCCTTGGGCAGCCCAGATGCCCTCATCTCCATGTGGGTGAAACTGGGTCTTGAGGGGAGGTATCCCTCTTGACAGGAGCAGGTTGGTGGGCACGTGGTGACTTCGGGTCCTGTCACAATCACACCTCAATACGGGCTGTAAGTAGGGAAATAGGATCCTTGAGATGCTTTCATTGCAGAGCGAGTGACTCCATTTTCTGAATGACTGCCTGAGGAAGTGTGATTGTGGAATGGGGTGGGCTGGCAGAATCCTGGATCCCACATAACTTTGGTTTCCTACTGAAGGCAGAGATCTGGCAGTTTCTCCTGGAAAAGAGGAAAGGAGTCTATATATATCTATATCTATAAATCTCTATATCTAACTTGAAACCCATTCTAACTTCTATCACATCCACTGAATATGTCATCCCAGCCACTTTGTCGAAGATATAACACCAACTCTGTAGGACATCACAGGTGGCATAGGTATGCAATCCTATTGACTATACATGACATCATATCCACACTTTATGAAAACAACCCTCATTATTCATTACATCACATGCACTATATATGACATGTCATCTACTGTGTATGATATCACATTCACTATATGTGTGACATTACACAATGCCTGTAACTCTGACATCACACACTCTATGTTTATGACATATCCACTTTATATGGCATCACACACAGTGTTATGACAACACAAGCATTGTGTAACTTCACAGCCACTATGTCTGACATCACCCCCAGTGTATCTGTGTCATCACACCCAGTGGATCAATTTTATCAAATCCAGTGTATGTATGACATCACAGCCACTATGTTTATGACATCATATACACTACATGTGACATCACATCCACACTTTAGTACATCACACCACTTTATGTATTACATCAGTTCCACTCTATTTGACCTCAATTCCACTGTATCTCTGTCATCACACCCATACTATTGATGATATTACAGCCACTATATGTATGAACTCACATACAGTATATCTGTGACATCACATCCACTATATTTATGACATAATATCCACTAAGTATGACATCACAACACTCTGTGTTGTTGACGCAACACTCGGCATATGTATGACATCCTTTGCACTGCAGATGACAACACACCAACTCTATCACACCAAACCACAGTATTTATGATGTCACATCCACTTCAGGCAGGACAACACATCCCCTGTATCAGACATCGCACCCACTGTATCTATGCCATCACACCATCTCCAGTGACATCTCACACACTTTTGTATGACATCAATCCCACCTTCTGTGTGATATCATATGAACTATATATAACATCACACCCAATCCTTATGTCATCACACTACTCTACTTATGACATCACAGCCTCTATATATGAAACCACATCCAGTATGAGGGCAACATATACACTTAACATGTGACATCATAGCCACTATCTGTGTCATCACACACACTGTATAGACTACAGCACACTCACTCTTTTTATGACATCACACTCACCACATGTGTGGCATCCTTGCATTATCCAAGACATCACATCCTCACATATTGACCTCAAACCACCATTTTGAGGACATCACACCCACTATATTATACATCGTGTCCACTGTATCTGTGTCATCACATCAACTCTATCACAGGCGCTATACATATGATATCACATCCAGTATATGTGAGACATTCTGTCCACTATATTTATGATATCGTACTCACTATGTATGACAACACAACCCTGTGAGTTGATTACACCACACTCGGCATATGTATGACATCATTTGCACTACAGAAGACGTCACATCCAACTCTATCACACAAAGCCACAATCTTCATGACTTTACATCCACTTCAGGCATGACATCACACCCCCTGTAACAGAAATCACAGCAGCTCTATCTTTGTCATCACAACCTCTCCACTGATACCACACCCACTTTTGTATGACATCACACCCACTATATGTGTGACAACATATGCACTATATATAACCTCATATCCACTGTTATGTCATCACACTACTGTACTAATGACAGCACAACCTTGACATATGAAACCACATCCAATAGGCAGGTCAAAATGTACACTGTCCATGTGACATCACAGTCAATAGTCCGTGTCATCACACCCACTCTATTGAGAGCATCACACCATCTCTTTGTATGACATCACACTCGGCATAGGTATAGCATCTTTGCACTATAGAAGACATTACATCCTCACTTTATGAAATCAAACCATTTTTATGAGATCACACCCACTATATTAAACATCATATCGATGCTATTTCTGTCACCACATCCACTCTATTGATGATATCACACCAACTGTATTTATGAGATCTCATCCTCTATATATGTCAACATCATATCCATTTTATACAACAACATATTCACGATATTTGTACCATCACAGCCAATGTACCTGTGTCTCCCATCCACTCTTTCCATGATATCAAACCGTTTGTATATATGACATCTCACCCACTATATTTGATACCACAGCCACTGCATCTGTCTCGTCACACCCGCTCTATTGATGCCATCACAAAAATTATGGAAGTCATCACATTTGGCACACGTATGACATTATACACAGTGTATATCACATCTCATTCACACTTTATGACATTATACCTTAGTATTTATGACATCAATAACACTGCATTCATGACATCAGATCTCCTCTATATGACATCACATCCACTCTTTAGGACATCACACAACTTTATGTATGACATCAAGTCCACTGTATCTGACCTCATGTCCACTGTATCTGTGTCATCACACCCACCCTATCGATGACATCACAGCCACTATAATGATGGTATCACATCCAGTATATCTGTGATATCATATCCCCTATATTTATGAAATAATATCCACTAAGTATGACATCACAAGACTCTGTGTTGATGACACCACACTCAGCTTATGTGTGACATCCTTTGCACTGCAGATGACATCGCATCCACTCTATCACACCAAACCAAAGTATTTATGATGTCACATCCACTTCAGGCATGACATCACACCCCCTGTATCAGATATTGCACGCACTGTATCTTTGTCATCACAATCTCTCCACTGATATCATGCCCACTTTTGAATGACATCAAACCCACCTTCTGTGTGACATCATATGCACTATATATAACATCACATCCAACCCTTATTTCATCACACTGCTCTACTTATGACATCACAATCTCTATATATGAAACCACATCCAGTATGTAGGGCAACATATACACTATACAAGAGATATCACAGCCACTATCTGTGTCCTCACACCCACTGTATAGTCAACATCACACCCACTCAATGTATGACATCACACTCGCCGTATGTTTGGCATCATTTGCACTATACAAGACATCACATTCTCAATTTATGACCTCAAACCACAATATTTATGTCATCACACCCACTATATTTGATATCATGTCCACTGTATCCTTGTCATCACATCCACTGTATTGGTGATATCACACCAACTGTATTTCTGAGATCACATCCACTATAATTCACGACATCATACCCATTGTATATGACATGACAGCCACTGTATGACATCACAACAACTGCATTAATGATATCAGATTCCCTACATTTGACATCACCTCGAGGGTTTATGATATCTCATCCCTATACCTGTGACATCACAGACATTATGTTTGTGGATACATGTCAACTCTATTTAACATCAAAGACACGGTGCTAAGACAATACAACCACTATATCTGAAATCACAATTTCCATATATGTATCTGTGTGATCACACACACTGCATTGATGATAAAACACAAACTGTATTTACAACATGGCACCTATTATATTCATGACACAATATGCACTGTATTTGACATCCTACCCACGATTTATGACATCACAACACTCTATCCATTAATCAGTCTATTATATCTCATATCAAACTTATTATATCTGAAGGAACATCCAATGTATTTCTCTCATCACACCCAGATTATCGATCATATAGCTCCCATTGCATGTATGATAACACAGGCACAATATGCATGACATCATATGCATACATCTGACATCACATCCAATCTTTAAGATATCACACCATGCTATGACATTCACACATACTGTATTCATGTCATCACACCCTGGATATCTGTCGCATCCAGTGTAGCTGAGCTATTACTTATAGTGTATTTTTTATAGCACATTGGCAATATGTGTGATAACAAACCCACTATATATATGACATCATATTAATTCTATGTGTCATCACAACCTCTCTTTATGAGATCACAAGACTGTATTCATTACATCACGTCCGCTCTATTCCTGACATCAGACCCACTGTATACGACATGACATACACTCTACTTGTGACATCACAGCCACTGTAACTATCACAAGACCTACTATATTTTTGACATTATACTCAGGGTACATGACATCTCACATGGTGAATGAATGACAACACAATGACTGTATCTGACATGATACCCAATGTATCTGTGTAATCAAACCCACTTGATTGATGACATCACATCCTATGTACGTATGAAATCACACCCACTGCATGTATGACACCAAAGGCACTTTATATGACATCACATCCACTCCTGCTGACAAGACACCATTGCTTGTATGTCATGGCACACACTCTGTTTATGACATCATATGTATTATATATGATGTCACCCATACTGTGTGTATCACTACCTATCCTCTATGTCAGACTTGAAACCCGTTAAAACTGCCATCTCATCCACTCTATGTGACATCAAACCCTGTCTGTCGAAGACATCACACGTACTGTGTTAGACATCAAGGTGGCATATGTATGTCTTCATATGCATTATACATGACATCATATCCACACTTTATGACAACAACCCTTACTATTTATAACATCATATGCACTACATTCATTACATCACATGCATTATGTAGGACATTTCATCTACTCTGTATGATATCACATTCACTATGGGTGTTACATCACACAATGACTCTATTTTTGACATCAAACAATATATGTTTATGACATATTCACATTATATGGCATCACGCACAGTGTTATCACCACACAACCATTGTGTGCCTTCACAGCCAATATGCCTGACATTACACTCAGTGAATTTTTGACATTACACACAATGTACCAATTTTATGAAAAGAAGTGAAGTTATGTCATCACAGCGTCTATATGTATGACACCATATGCACTACATATGACATCATATCCACTATTTATGACCTCACACCACTTTATTTATGACATCATGTCCACTGTGTCTAACATCACATCAACTCTATCTGACTGCACATCCACTGTACCTGTGTAGTCACCCCTACTCTCTCAATGATATCACAGCCACCCTATGTATGTTATCACATACAGTATACATGTGACATCCTATCCACTATATTTATGACATCATATCCACTATGTATGACAACACAACACTGTGTGTTGTTGATACCACACTCGGTATATGTGTTACATCATTTGCACTACAGATGATATCACATCCATTCTATTACACCAAAACACAGTATTTATGATGTCACATCCACTTCAGGCATGATATCACACCCACTGTATCAGACATCACACCCACTGTATCTTGGTCATCACAACCTCTCCAGTGATATCATACCCCCTTTTGTATGACATCATAACAACTATATGTGTGACATCATATGCTCTCTATATAACATCATATCAACTGCTTATGTCATCACACTACTGTACATATGACATCACAGCCTCTATATATGAAACCACATCCACTATGTAGGGCCACGTATACACTATACATGTGACATCACAGCCACTACTTTGTGTCTTCACTCTCACTCTATTGACAACATCACACACACTCTGTATGACATCACATTCGGATAATGTATGGCTTCTTTTGCACTATACAAGACTTCACATCCTTGCTTTATGACATCAAGCCCCAATTTTTATGACATCACACCCACTATTTTTGACATTGTATCCACTGTATCTGTGTCATAATATCCACTGTATTGATGGTATGAAACCAACTGAATTTTTGAGATCTCATCTGCTATATATGATGACATCATATCCATTCTATATGACATCAAAGCCACTGAATGTGTGTTATCACACCCACTGTATAGACAACTTCACATCCATTCTTTGTATCACACCACAATCACCATGTGTGGCATCGTTTGCACTATACAAGACATCACATCCTCACTTTATGACCACAAACCACCGTGTTTATGTCATCACACCCACAATATTGACATGGTGTCCACTGTATCTGTGTCATCACATCCACTCTATTGATGATATCACACCAACTGTGTTTCTGAGATCACATGCGCTATAATACACGACATCATATCCATTGTATATGACATGTGAGCCACTGTATGACATCACAACCACTGCATTCATGACATCAGATTCCCTACATATGACGTCACATCCAGGGTTTATGACATCTTGTCCCCTATACCTGTGACATCACAGACACTATGTTTGTGAATACATGTCAAGTATATTTAACATCAAACGCACGGTGCTAAGACAATACAACCACTATATCTGAAATCATAATTTCCGTATATGTATCTGTGTGATCACAAACACTGTATCGATGATATAACCCACACTGTATTTATGGCATGGAACCTACTATGTTTATCACACCATATGCACTGTAAATGACATCTCATGCACGATTTATGACATCTCAACACTCTATCCATTACATCATTCTATTATATATTATATGAAACTGATTATATCTGACAGCACATCCACTGTATCTCTGTCATCACACCCAGATTATCGATCTTATAACCCCCATTACTTGTATGATAATACAGGAACAATATATATGAATACATATGACTCTTTTTATGATATCACACCACGCTATGACATCACACACACTGCATTCATGTCATCACACCAAGGATACCTGGCATCGCATCCACTGTAGCCAGACCTTTACTTATAGTTTACTGATTATACCACAACTGTTATATATGTGACATGTATTGCACTGTATGCATGACATCATATGAATTCTATTGACATCACAACCACTCTTTATGACATCCCAAGACTGTATTCATGACATCACATCCACACTATTCATGACATCAAACTCACTGTATATGACATCACATACACTCTACTTGTGACATAACAGCCACTCAAACTATGACAATACAGCTACTATATTTTTGACGTTATACTCAGTGTATATGACACCTCAAATTCTGAATGAATGATACCAAAAAACTGTATCTGATATGATATCCAATGTATCTGTGTAATCAAACCCACTTGATTGATGATTTCACACCCTTTGTATGAATCAAATCACACCCACTGCATGTATGACACCATAGGAACTTTATATGACATCACATCCACTCTTGCTGACAACAGAGCATTGTTTGTATGTCATGGCACACACTGTTAATGACATCATATATTATATATATATTATATACGATGTCACCCATACAGTGTGTATGACTACCTAACCTCTATATCTGACTAGAAACCCGTCAAAACTGCCATCTCATCCACTCTGTATGTCATCACACCCTCTCTGTTGAAGACATCACACCTCCTGTGTAAGACATCACCGGAGGCATATGTATGCCATCTTATGCGCTATACATGACATCACATCCACACTTTATGAAAACAACCCTTACTATTTATGACATCACATGCACTATATTCATTACATCACACGCATTGTATATGACATCCTATCTATGCTGTATGATGTCACATTCACTATGTGTGTTACATCACACAATGACTCTAACTATGACATCAAACACTATATGTTTATGACATATTCACTTGATATGGCATCACGCACAGTGTTATGACCACACAACCATTGTGAGATTTCACAGCCACTATGGCTGGGATTACACTCAGTGTATTTTTGACATTACACAAAGTACCAATGTTATGAAAAAAGTGAAGGTATGTCATCACAGCCTCTATATGTATGACACAATATGCACTAAATATGACACACATCCACTCTTTATGACATCACTCCACTTTATTTATGATGTCAAGTCCACTATATCTAACATCACATCCAATCTGTCTGACCACACATCCAATGTATCTGTGTAATCACACCCACACTCTCAATGATATCACAGCCAGCATATGTATGATATCACATACAGTATACATGTGCCATCCTATCCACTATACTTAGGACATCATATCCACTATGTATCACAACACAATATTGTGTGATGTTGATACCACACTCGGCATATATGTGA
>JAGTXW010001336.1:321174-338486 GCA_020226075.1 Hydropotes inermis
ATGACATCACACCCACTATATGTTCAACATCATATACACTTTATAAGATATCACACTAATATTTTATGAGATCACACCACATTATTTATGACATCACATGCACTGTATTCATAACATGACTCCCACGGTATCTAACACTGCATACACAGTATTAGTGTCCTCACAATGCTCTACATATGATCTCTGAACAATTGTATGCATGACATCGCACCTGCTTTATTTATGACATCTTATGCAGCCTACATAACGTCACATCCACTCTTTGAGTTCACACCATTGTAGTAACCACATTACATCCACTGCATTCATGACATCACACACACTATATACGATATCACACACATGACAATGCAAAAGTTATATCTGCCATCTCAGCCTCTATATCTGACACTACATCCACTGTATCTGTGTTATGAAACCCAGTGTATCAATTGTATTACACCCCCTCTCTGTATGACATTACACACTATATGTATGATATCACATTCAGTATGCATGACATCACATGAACACTTTATGACATCACACCTGTATAGGTATGACATTACCTACAGTATATTTATGACATCATATCCAATATATATGATATAACCCATACTGTTTCATGAAAACAAAACGACTATACCTGTCATCTCACCCACTGTGTTTGACATCACAGCAGTTGCATCTGTGTGATCACACCGGCTCTATCAATGCCTTCACAACAATTATGGAAGTCTTCACACTAGGCACACGTATGACATCATACACACCCTACATCACATCAAATTCAGACTTTATGACATCAATCATCAGTATTTAGGACATCACAAACACTGCATTCATGACATGAGATCTCCTATATATGACATCACATACACGGTTTATGACATCTCATCCACTATACATCTGACATCACAGCCACTGTATTGGTAAGATAACACCGATACGTAAGTATGTTTGTGAATACATATCAACAATATTTGACATGAAACACACTGTGTTAAGACACAACCACTATATATGACATCACACTCTTCATGTCTGTGTCTGGGTGATCACACCCACTGTATCGATGATAAAACACACACTCTATTTATGACATCATATCTACTGTATATATGGCACAATATGCACTGTATACAACATCTCACCCACGATTTATGACATCACAACACTCTATTCATGACATCAAACTATTATATCTCACCTCACACCAATTATATCTGACAGCAATCCACTGTATCTCTGTCATCACACCCAGATTATAGATCATACAACCCCCATTGTATGTATGATAACACAGCAACAATATATATGGCACCATATGAACTAGAGATGACATCACATCCACTCTTTATGATATCATGCCACACTATTATATCACACCCACTGTATTCATGTCATCACACCCAGGATACCTGTCATTGCATCCACTGTAGCTGGACCATTACTTATAGTGTACTGATTATATCACACGTAGTATATTTGTGACATGAAACCCACTAAATGTATGACATCACAGGAATTCTATATGACATCACACTGTTTTTGACATAACAATACTGTGTTCATGACATCACATCCACTCTATTCATGACAGCACACCCACTCTCTCTGACATCACATACTCTATACTTGCGACATCACAGCCACTGTATCTATGACAAGACACCTCCTATGTTTATGACATCATCCTCAGTATATATGGCATCTCACATGGTGTATGAGTGGCAATGCAACCATGGTATCTGACATCACACTCACAGTATCTGTGTAATCACACCCACTTGATTGATGATATCACACACTATGTATGTATAAAATCACACTGTCAGCCCAGCTCCAGACCCTTCCTTCTTCAGTGTCTTGTGTCACAGAGTCTTGGTCTCCTTGGCCAAAGCTGAGACCCCTCTCATTAGGTTTGCTCTGGAAATTAGAAACACTTAGATCTTAGTAAGCTGTTGCCTTTTCCTCCTGACAAGGGCAGTTTTCTTCTGGTCTACCAAAGTGAGCACTGGGATACACTCATGCATGCACACTCACACTGACACTTAATAAGGACTGAGGGTTGGGATCAGAAGAGGGACAGATATAAGAAAGTTAATAATATACAAGGGTTGTAATGAGTGCCTGCCTGAGACATGGTCTCCCATATTTTCCAGGTCTTGTCCCTCCTATGTCTGAGGATATCCCTAGAAGTCCATGTGGGCATCAGGCCCGCTGTGCAGGTGGGGACACTGACAGGCTTTGAGAGACAGGGACTAATCCAGGATGGAGAACAGGTGGGAAACGGGAAGTGACTCTGGGCGCAGGTCTGTCAAATCATAGCTGCACACACAGCCTGCCAAGAGCTGGGTGGAGGTCTGTGTTTTGCAACTGTGTGAGGCCCGGGGCTTCATGGATGAGGGATGAGCGGTCATGATCCCGTGGGCTATGTGCAGGGGTGTCAGCTGTCAATCCAAGGAAGGGTCCCTCAGGTGGTCAAGTCACTTTCTCGACGGCAGGCCCTAAAAGAAATCTGAACCCTGTAAACATGCACCCACCCTCTAGCAACAGTGCCACAGCCACTTGGGGCTCACTTGGCTCGAGAGTCTTCATCCAGAAGGATGTTCTCCAGCTGTGTGTCGACTGGCCAAGGCTTCTGCTTCAGGAAAACCTGGAGGGAGAGGTTTTTCAGATGTTTCATTCAGTTCAGCGCTCAACCTGGATGCCTCTGATCCTTTACCAGGAGGGCACCTAAGGTAATCCCAGTCAAACTAGAGCTGGCCACACCAGGCTTTCCCTCCACTGGAGCCTTTGCTGGGCAACGCCAGGTGCCCTCATCACCATGTGCAGGGAATTGAGACTTGAGGGGAGGTTCTCCCTCTGGGCAGGAGCATGTTTGTGGGCACGATGTGACCAGTGGTCCTGACATGGTCACACCTGAGGACGGGATGGCAGTGGGGAAGCAGGATCCCTGAGGTGCTCTGCTCTGTGCCAGTGTGGATCGATGACTGTCAGATGGACGGGTGTCTGCGTCCTCAGTGGAGGTCTGTGCAGAGAGTGGTGGGCGTGTGTGTGGATGGGGGCTGTCTGTAGGTCTGAGAAGCACCATAGGCAGCTGACTGGTGCCCTGAGACTTTCTGCCTGGCTCCCAGGAACTGTGTTCACAGGGCTCCTCAAGGGACTGCAGACAGGAGCCCATCCATAGAGCCCCCTTCTCCATCTCCTTGCACAAGAGCCAGCAGCCCCCACCAGCAACAGAGCCCAGGGCAGGCATATGCTCAGGTCACAGAGGCACCCTGACCCACCCCTGGGTCCCTCCTAGAGTCCTGCTTCCAAAGGAACCTGGGCCCCATCTCCTCTCCCACATGCCCTCAAGGTGCAGGCCCTAAGTGGTCCGGATGCAAAACCACTGTTTATCTATATGTGGGGATCTCAGAAAGAGGTTTTGATAGGATTTCCCTTCATGTTCCCCAAGGAACCTTTCTGCATTTTTATACAGTTAATCCTGTATTAACTCCATACCCAGGTACCCATATTGGCCTGAGAATCCTGATGCCTCTAACCCCAGAATCAGCCCCTATCACCCCAGTTCTCGTCCCCAGAATGGGATGTTTTGGTCGCCACCACAGGGATGATAAAGTTAACACACAGAAAGCGGTCCAATAAAAACTGCCCCGAGTTGCTAACTCATGAAACCATCCCCAAGTGCCAGTTCACTTGTGATGCGAGGACATTTATTCTGCACAAGGCACTCCTTCACCTCCTCCTCCCGTGAGTCTAGGGGACTCAGTCTGAGCTCCAGCCCCTGCTTTCCTGGTGTCTGTGGTGCTGCCTCTGACTTGTGTGTCTGCTGTGTAATACCCCAGAGGGAAAATGTGTCCCACAAGGGACATGAGACCCGCATGATGTGAAGTTTCCAAAGACATAGGCTATAGATGTTAGTGGGAACCTGGTACCTGTTTCCTGAGCAGCAACCTCCTCCTACCTCCGCACATTCCTGGGCCCCAGCAGGGCTTTTGCCAGTTACCCTGAGTAAGAATCACTACATTGGGCGTAGCAAACACCCATTTCTAACAACATAAGAGATGACTCTACACAGGGACATCACTAGATGGTGGATACCAAAATCAGATTGATTATATTGATTGCAGCCAGAGATGCAGAAGCTCTGTACTGTAAGCAAAAACAAGACTGGGAGCTGACTGTGGCTCAGATCATGAACTGTTTATTGTAAAATTCAGACTTAAATTGAAGGAAGTAGGTAAAACCATTACAAAATACAGGTAAGACCTAATCAAATCCCTTAGGATTATAGAGTGCAGGTGACATATTCAAGAGATTGGATCCGATAGACAGAGTGCCTGGACAACTATGAATAGTGGTTCATAAAAAGTGTACAGTAGACCATTCTCAAACAATCCCCAAGAAAAAGAAATGCAAAAGGCAAAATGGTTGTCTGAAGAGGACTTACAAAATAGCTGAGAGAAGAAGAGAAGCTGAAGTCAAAGGAGAAAAGGAAAGATAAAATCATCTGAATGCAGACTTCCAAAGAATAGCAAGGAGAGATAAGAAAGCCTTCCTCAGTGATCAATGCAAGGAAATAGAGGAAAATAATAGAATAGGAAAGACTAGAGATCTCTTCAAGAAAATTAGAGATACCAAGGGAAAAATAAACTTGGGCACAATAAATGACAGAAACTCTGTGGATCTAATAGAAGCAGAAGATATTAAGAAGAAGTGGAAAGAATACACAGAAGAAATATACAAAAAAGATCTTAGTGAACCAGATAACCATGATGGTTTGATCACACACCTACAGCCAGACATCTTAGAGTGCAAAGTCAAGTGTTCCTTAGGAAGCATTACTATGAACAAAGCTAGGGGGTATAATGGAATTCCAGCTGAGCAATGTCATATCCTAAAAGATGAATGATGTTAAAGTGTTGCACTCAATATACCAGCAAAGTAGGAAAACTCAGCAGTGTTCATAAAGGTCCTTTTTCATTCCCACCGCAAAGAACAACAATGCCAAAAAATGTTCAAACTACTCAAAGGTTGTTGCTAAATGATAAGACGCTGGGATTCTTGGCCTCAGGAGGAGGCAAATTCAATCTGGGGACAGAGACGAGGCTGGATCGCTCAGAGCTTTTGTGTAATCAAGTTTTATTAAAGTATAAAGGAGATAGAGAAGGCTTCTGACATAGGCATCATAAGGGCGCAAAAGAGTACCCCCTCCTAGTCTTTAGCTGTATGTTATACAGTCACTGACAGTCTGTTAATGTAAAGAAAGGAATGCCATAAAATTTAGAGTGGCACCAGATAATTCATCCCTGGCCATAAAATGATTGTTTTAAATCTTGTAGAAGGGCAGAATACCAAGAAATAGTTTCATTTACGTAGATTAGGGGAACAATACCTGAGTAAGTACATTAGGCCATTTGAAGGAACCAACTTGAAAATAGAGTCTCGGGTACATTAACATAGCATAAGATAACATTTCCATAAGAAAAATAAATGTATTGGTTAACTGAAGGTTTGAGAGTAGTTAGCTTTAGGTCAGACCAGGTGTCATGGCAACACAGCATGTTAAGAGAAACCTTCTTTTAAATTTGTATAGAGAAGGAAAAACATATCGCTGGTTTGTTTCTTCCTGCTGCTTAAAAGAGACAAAAATATCTGGCACTTGCAGCCTCTTCAATCCGTTTGGAGACCACTGGAATTCCTGCCTGTTACCCTCTTTCTACCACACAATTGCACTCATTTCACATCTAAGCAAATCAATGCTCGAAATTCGCCAAACTAGGCTTCAACAGTACATGAACTGACGAATTTCAGATGTTCAAGCAGGATTTAGAAAAGGCAGAGGAACCAGAGATCAAATTGCCAGTATTCACTGGAGATCATAGAAAAGGCAAGAGAATTCCAGAAAAAAAAATCTACTTTATTGAGTACACTAAAGACTTTGACTGTGTGGATCATAACAAACTGGGGGAAATTCTTAAAGAGATGAGAATACCAGACCACCTTACCTGCCTCCTGAGATCCCTGTATGCAGATCAGAAAGCAACAGTTAGAACTGGACATGGAAGAAAGGACTGGTTCCAAAATAGGAAAGGAGTACGTTAAGATTGTATATCGTCACCCTGCATATTAACTTATATGCAAGAACATAATGCAAAATGTGGGGCTGGATGAAGCACAAGCTGGAATCATGGTTGCTGGGAGAAATACCAATAACCTCAGATATGAAGACGAAACAACCCGCATGGCAGAAAGCTAAGAGGAACTAGAGAGCCCCTTGATGAAGGGGAAAGAGGAGAGTGAAAAACAGGGCTGAAAACTCAACATTCAAAAAGTAGGATCATGACATCTGGCCCCATTACTTCATGGCAAAGAATTGAGGAAACAATGGAAACAGTGACAGGCTGTATTTTCTTGGGCTCCAAAATCACTGCAGATGGTGACTGCAGCCATGAAGTTAAAAGACACTTGCTCCTTGGGAAAAAAGCTATAACAAACCTACACAGCGTATAAAAAGCTGTGACATTACTTTCCCAACAAAGATTCATATAGTCAAAGCTAGGTTTTTCCAGTACTTATGGATGGATGTGAGAGTTGGATTATAAAGCAGCTTGCATGCCAAAGAATTGATGCTTTTGAACTGTGGTGGAGGAGAAGACTCTTGAGAGTCCCTTGGACTGCAAGGAGTTCAAACCAGTCAATCCTAATGGAAATCCGTCCTGAATATTCATTGTAAGGACTGATGCTGAAGCTGAATCTACAATACTTTGGCCCCCTGGTGGGAAGAGCTGACTCATTGTAAAATATTCTGATGGAAGCAAAGAGCCAACTCATTGGGAAAGACGCTGAAGCTGCAAAGATGGAAGGCAAGCCGAGAAGGGGACAACAGAGGACAAGATGGTTGGATGGCTTCTCTGACTCAATGAAAATCAGTTTGAGCAAACTCCAAGAGATAGGGAAGCACAGGAAAGCTACTGTACTGCCACCCACCGGCTTTCAAAATGTCAGACTAAGTGACTGAACAACAAGAACAAAGCAGGTGCTGGACCTGCTTCACAAGGTGAGCAGTCCCCTCCACCTGTGGTAAACTGGGGAGTTGGCCCGATTCCAGCTGGAGTCACAGGAATATCTCTCCACATCTGTAAGGCCCAGGTGGTCCCTCTGCACACAAGGGTAATGGGAGAATCAGCCCTCAGGGTGAATGTGGGGACTAAGTGGTTCCTTCCTGGAAAGTTGGAAAGTGCTTTCTGGGGACCTGGCCCCATAGAAAAATTTGCTGGAGGGGCTGTGATTTTATTTAGTCATCGTGTTCCTACTCCCCTCAAGGAAGTCTCTGTCTCAGTTGTCTCTGGCCTTTGACCTTGGGCCAAACTGATTCCCATTTGCAAGGTGAGTTGTGAGAAGTACCCTCTCCTGGGTGAGTGAGAGTGGGGGTCCCTGGGAGTGATCAATATTGCCCCAGGTACTCGGATGGGGCTGGTTGGGGTCATTCATTCTTGAAATATACAGGAAGGCCCACAACGTGCAGGCACTTTTCTAGGAACGACCATCAAGTAATACTTTGGGCAGACAGCAGGCCTGCCCTCCTGGGCTTCCATTCTCCCAGGGTCACACGGTCACACTGGCCCACACATCTGAGCAAGTCTCCAGTGCTGTCCATGTGATGCCTTCCTGGATTCCTCTAGGTGCGGATGCACCCTCGTTTACTCTGATGAGGACAGTGGACCCCTGCACCAGCTGAAAGTGTGAGTGGTACTTTGATTCGAGAAGGAGGGACTCAGTTTTCCAAAGAACCACCAAGTAAGATGAGATATCGAAGTGAACTGGCCTCTGAACAGGCAGGAGCAGAAGGCAAAAATTCCCAGACCCCACAGGGCTTCCCGAGAGCTCAGTGTGGAAGGAAGGCCAGGTCTCTGACTCTTCTGCCCACCTGACTGCCCTAGGGCCTTGTCCACCATCCTGGGCACCTAGCTGTACCTTTAACCAGAGGGTTTTACCAGCCCTGAGAGTTTCCCTGCCTGAGGATGCTACTGGCTTAAATAGAGCTCAGCATGCATGACTCAGACCTTGAGCACCAAACCCTACATTTCCTGGCACAGCTGGAGACCCTGGAGCCCACTGAGGCAGAGAAGGATGTGATGGGAGCAAATGAGGATGGGAGGGAGCTGAACTGCACAGAGCAGAACCTTCTGAGGCTGGATCTGGGCCAGGAGCAATGAGGAAGCTCAGATCGCTATTGCCCTGGACTGCAGTCTGGGAAGAATTTCTGGGGCTGGCATCTTTGAGAGATCATTGAGTGGCAGTGAGAGGCTTTCTTTACTGTTTTGGGGGACATTTGGAAATGCAGTCCTATTGGTATTTTCTCTCCTTGGAACCACAGCACCAGCTTCAGAACAACCTCTGGAAACATCTCCAGACCTGGAGCCAACTACACCTCTACTGCCCACCAGAGCTTCAGAGTTAGAGCGAGTCCATTTTTGGTACTTTTTTAATGTGTACTAAATTTTTATGATATAAATTTCACTTAAAATTTAATAGTTTGATTATCTTAGATTGTACATGTAAATTACAATAAGTTCATTCACAATGTTACATAACCTATTAAATGTCTATTTGAGAACATTTTCATTGCTAAATAATATTCCATTCAGGAACCAGCACATTTGGCTTTCATCTGTTGATGGACATTACAGTTTTCACCCTTGGGCTCTTCTGAACAGTGGTGCTCTGAGTACTTCTCTACAAGCATGTGAATATTCATATGCTTTTGGGTATTGATGTAGGAGGGGAATTTGGGGATTGACTGAAAATGGTAGGCTTGTCCTTTTGAGAAACTGCTGAAGTGTTGTATACAGTGGTTGTAACCATTTGACAGAGAAGTCATTGGTGACCCACTCCAGTACTCTTGCCTGTAAAATCCCATGGATGGAGAAGTCTGATAGGCTGCAGTTAATGGGGTCGCTGAGAGTCAGAGAGGACTGAGATATTTCACTTTCACTTTTCACTTTTATGCATTGGAGAAGGAAATGGCAACCCACCTCAGTGTTTTTGCCTGGAGAATCCCAGGGACGGGAGAGCCTGGCGGACTCCCATCTATGGGGTCGCACAGAGTCAGACACGACTGATGTGACTTAGCATCAGCAGCAGCAGTACCATTTGCTAATCCCCTGAATTTAGGTGTATAATTTCCACTGCTTCATTTGTATTGCAGTTTCCTTTCTCTCCGTCCTTCTCTCTTTCTGGTCCCTCACTCTAAGTATCAAGCCTGTACATTTCAAGTTGTCATATGAAGAGGCATCTGTGGTTTAACAGTGAGACCATGACAGAGGAGCTCTTGGGTCCTGAATCAATGAGTTCACACTCCTAGACTCCAGGGAGACACTGGCAGAGGCCTCCAGGTGAATCATGGTCAATTCCTGGTCCACAGATAATGTGAGATAATAAATGTTTGTTGCTCAAGTCACTCAAGACTAGCTAATTTTGTCACACAAAATGGACCACTCACACAGCAATCAAGCATTCAGGCCCTGGCCCCTCACTCTGCGCTGTCCCCTACTGTCCTCCCAATCTCCCACCAGCCACACTAGCTTCCTCTGGAGTCATCTCTGGACAAACACATTCTGTGTGTCCATACACTTGGGCCTTCTTCTGGGATAATTATCCCCAGATGTGTGAATGGTTGGCACATTCGCATTACCCTGCTGGGGACAGAGATGTCCCCTCAGTGAAGACCCTCATGACCACATTGTGGCACCTACTGTTTTTCAACAAAGAACTTGCTTCCTTCTGTGTTTCTCCACTTCCCCCTCCAGACTGTGATCCTGGTGCTTTTTTTCATCACAGCCTCCGCTGAATGCTCAGGGCACAGCTGGTAATTGAACAGACAAGAGGCTCCATTCCTCCAATGAGAAGCTCAGATGCTAATAGGAGAAAGTATAGGCCAGGTTAGGGTCAGGGGAATGTGTAGGAGTGCAAGGGATACTCTCCTCACCCCAGTACCAGACACATCACCCCTTTGGTTGGAACCACTCATACTACACACCAATCAGGGAAAGCAAAGCACAAACCACACCTCTGAGAGGCTTCAGGACACCAGCATTCCTTGGGCCCCAGGAGGGAATGTGACAGGATCCACAGGAACCAGGGGCTTTGAGAGGGACCTTGAAGAGGACCCTCCACCTCCTCTTGTCCACTTCAGCTGTGGGGTGTCTAATTCCCTTCAGAGGACTCCTCACCACAGCCAGTGCAGATGTTCTGACCTTGAATACATTTGAGGTCCAACAAGGTGGTCTTTGCCTCAGTCCAAGGAAGAACAATGCATGTTTCTGTCACTGTTGCCACCCCAAGGCCCACCCCTCCCCTGACCCCACTCCCTATGGTCCCTTCCTCTGATGTGTGTCAGTGTATGCTTGTGCGCACATGCAGAGAATCTACTCCACATTGCCAAAATATCCTGGGGTCTGAGGACCTCTAATCCCATGGCAAAATATGTGGCAGGGAGACAGCCCTAGCCTAGGAGATCCTAACTCTCCCTTCATCTGAAGACTCTGCCCCTGCCAAGGCTGATTAGTAGTAAAACACGCATACAATAAATAAAACTTCATAGGCTAAAACGTATTGACTGAAAATTTATAGAAGTAATATATAATTTTGGTACCTATTACCTGACTCAGTTGACCAAGTAGAAATTATTATTCTTAAAGAAATCTTACAAAGAGAGAATCTACAGTCATGAAATTATCATTAGGATAAGAAAACTTGACATTTATTTAAAAAAAAAAAAACTGCTATCAAGTCAAACACTTTAAGGAAATGTAAAATAAGGATATTCCAGCCAGGAGTCCTGAGGCTGACAAACGCCCCTCCGCCCCCACCGGCCCTGGAGCGAGTGTGCAGGCGTGAGCGGCTGCAGGTGCGAGTTCCCAGGTGTGAGCGGCTGCAGGTTAGAGTTCCCAGGCGTGAGCGGCCACAGGTGCGAGGGCGGAGGCACACAAACGCCTGAGCTCCCAGGACCGGTCCTAAGGGAAGGGAAGTTGGAGACTGGGTCGGTCCCCACTGCAAAACGCCCCAGACCTGGGAGCAGCGCAGACACAAGTAAGTGCAGCCCTACCTAGAGCCCCTCACCGCATGCCCCCGCATGCCCAGCGGCCAGCGGCCTGGACTCTTCCAGCCTCGAGGAGCACGAGCCTTTCTTGGTCCTCGGCTCAGGGGTCGCTGACACCGGCTGCAGGCTGAGGACGCCAGGCAGGGGCCCCAAGGCAGTCGTGGAGTGGTGGGCGCCCCGCACGCTCACACCTCTCTCTGCTCGGCGCCCCTGGACCGTGAGGGGCGGCCTCTGTTTCTGTGGGCGCCACCTGGACCCGGTCGCAAAGGGCTCGCGTGTTCGTGACAGGGAGGTGCAGCCAAGGAGCCGGATGTTGGGGCCGCGGGGTGCACGTCGGGCGCGGTGGGTCGGCACGTGTGAAGAGCTCTCTGCTCCTGGGATGCGCGCGGGTAATGGGGGCACACAGCTCGGGGATCCTGTTCGCGGGCCTCTGGCAGCGGTTGTTCTGACCGGACTCCGCGCTCTTTCCTAAAGCCTTCTGGAGGATCAGCTACAAAGGTTAAAGTTCACTTTCAGCGTTTTTCAGGTTTTATTGAGAGTCGCTGACTCTAAGAGCGTTTCCGGGAGGGCAGTTTGTGATATACTATCATCTAAGCAAACTTTGAAATAAAACTATTCCCGCCTTATTGTTTTGGGGTATGGTGAAGAGTTTTTCTTGATTACGTTAGGGTTTTCAAGCCTAACAACTTTTGGCGACTTTTGGAGAAGCTGCACTGCCCTTAAGTTAAATAGTGAGGGTTTTGTTGCTAAGTCGTGTCCCATCTCTTGCGACCCCACGGACTCTAGACCTTCAGGCTCCTCTGTCCCTGGAATTATCCAGGCAGGAATACTTGAGTGGGTTGCCTTTTGCTTCTCCAGGAGATCTTCTCGACCCAGGAATCGCACCCGAGTCTCTGGCATTGTAGGCAGATTATTTACCAACTGAGCTACTAGGGAAGCTCCTAAGTTAAAAGAGCATTTAAAAAATACTTCTTTGAGCAGTTACCATAGATGCTCAAATATTTGAGAATTCTAGTTATAGTCATGGGAGTGGTTTCTTTGGTTTTTTGTTTGGTTTTGAGTCTTTGGTTATTTTTTGTTGGTTGGCTGGTTTTGGGATTTTTGGATTTCTCTGGGGTTGGGGTTGGGGTAAATTTGCATTAGGAAGAGATGATATCCAAAGCAGGAGAAATGTTTATTTCTTGGTATTCTGGTATGTAGTGTTGCAGTTTAAAGTATCTGATCCTGGTGAAATCTTAGATTGGCTCCAGCAAATGGATATTTTTATTGAGAATAGTTTACGTTTGTCCTGTGGGTTTTTTATGTGTGTTTTTTTAGTACAATCTGCTTATTTAGCATGCTTCAAATCATAATAGATTGTAGTTAACACTGCTGGCTGCTGCAAGGAGCAATGCTTTCTAACACAGAGATGGGTTGTTTTTTCCACAGAAATTTTTTCTTGAGTTAGTAAATTTCCATGTAAAACTCTCAGAAGTGACTTTTGATATAGCAGTTTGTTCTCTGTTATGAGCAATAAAGCATATCATTGCACTGTTGAAGATAATGGCATATATTATAAAGATAGGAATCTGGTACATAAAAGGAATTCGAGCTTTGAGTTTGGTGAATTAGTGTCCTCAATGAAATGGCTTGCCTCTTTGAAGAGAAGAAGAGTGATACCCACATGGTGATAACTAGGGTTATTTCCCTACACTGAACACCAAGAGGAAGGGGAGGAGACAGAGTGATTTTCAGAAGAATTGATGTTCATTTATCAACCATGTACCCTCGTTTCTTGCTGTGTGTTAATTCCCAGAGAAATTAAACACGTGGTTCCTAACTAGGATATTTTAATGGGAAAGTTCCTTTCAGTTCCCAGGCAAGTAACTGAATCCTTTGTATAAGCGTTCATCTGCTTGTACCTTGGAAGTAACACTTCTCTAATGGATGAAGTAGGCAGAATAGAAGGGTTTTGGAGCTTTTTGGGGCAAGTTTTCCAAAAGTTGGAGGAAAAGTAAATCACTTTCTTCAAAGGAACAGACTCATTAGATAGGAGAATTTGGACCTTAAGTTCTTTTGCAACATCATGTAATTGTTATAAAAATAATTCAGACCATAGAAAAATCCACATGGTCAAATGCTTATTGAATGAAAAGTAATGAAAGAAAAAGAACCTTCTGAAGATTTTTAATATCTGGTATTTGACCCAGATCCGTTGACTGAGTACAAATAAAAGTCAGTAAAGAAATCTTCCAGAGAGAGAATTTAGTCATTCAGCTGTGATGTGGACAAGAAACCTGCTATTAGTTTATTAAAAATTAATTCCAATTAAAACACTTTGTTAATTAGAGATAAATATGGATAAACTACAAGTAGTTTACTATGCTGTGTTTTCAAAGAAGTAGCAAAGAATTAAATGTTACTGAAGTTTTCTCTGTAAAGTATTTCCTCAACATTACTTTTCAAATATTCTAATTCTGATTGCAGTGTGTATAAATCTCAGAGTAAAACTGTTGAGGAATTGATATTATTTGAGGTGAAATGGCTGATACAGAAGAGCAGGGTTAAAATGGAGGGTAAAACTGTCAGTAATACAAATTGATGTATGTCATTTTTAATGTATTAGATTGAGGGCAATTTAAGTTGTTCATATAATTAGCATAATTTTGTGTATAATGGTTTATGCTAAATTACCACAAAACTCCCCAAATTTCAGCAGTACAACATTGTGTTTCCCACATCACATCACTTGGTGGGTATTCACTTTGGGGAGACTGCATTCCTTCAGATGGTCATTCAGGAACCCAGACTCCTCCCATGCTATACTGTGTCCATTCCCTTAGACCTCATCCCCATCTGCATCCATCAGCAGAAGGAGGCAAGTATATGGAGAAATGCATATGGAAGTTTATGATGCGCCAGCTCTGGAAGGATACAGGCCAGTTTCTCTGCTGCTCTTTTGGCCACAATTCATTTCTGTGGCCACAAAAGCGACGGGGAAGTCTTCCACCTGTTCTCCCCAGGAAGGGAGAACAATTAAAATTGTCAGCAACCATGAATAATTCATTTTGATTTAATTAGTTTTCAAATCTTTTTTGGCTGTTTGCCATACACCTAGTGCTGCACTAAGTGTGACCTGAGAATTTATTGAGCAGCATCTTGATCTTGGAGAAGTTCTGAATCCTCAGGAGAGAAGACAGAGCATGAAGTTTCTGCCATCCTAGGAGAAAGGGATTAAGAGAACCTGCTTTGAAAGTTCAGGGAATGATTCTAGATTTGAAAGCTGCATAGAAATGATACGATTTCGACTCCACTTTCAGAGATAATCAAGATATGATTGTGAAGGAAGCTGGCATCAGGAGCTGTAGAAACAGGTCCTGTGATACAGGGGATCATAAAGAATATTATGTGGTCATTGTTCACTTGCTAAGTTGTGCCAGACTCTTTGTGACCCCATGGACTGCAACACATCAGGTTCCTCTGTATTCCACTACCTCCTGGAGTTTGCTCAAATATATGTCCATTGAGTCAGTGATGGTATCTAACTATCTCATACTCTGCTGCCCCCATCTCCTTTGATTCCAGTCTTTCCCAGGGTCACAGTCTTTTCCAATGGCTTTTCATATCAGATGGCCAAAATATTGGAGTATCAGCATCAGTCTTTCCAATGAATAGTCAGGGTTACTTTCCTTTCGGTTTGAATGGTTGGATCTCCTTGCAGTCCAAGCGATTCTCAAGAGTCTTCTCCAGCACCACAGTTCAAACGCATCAGTTCTTTGGGACTCAGCTTTCTTTACAATGCAACTCTCATATCTGTATATGACTACTGGAAAACCATAGTTTGACTACAGTGAGCTTTGTTGGCAAACTGATGTCTCTGCTCTTTAACAGGCTGTCTAGGTTTGTCAGAGCTTTCCTACCAAGGCTTTTTTTTGTCAGAGCATTTCCTACCAAGTGTCTTTTAATTTCCTGAATGCTGTCACCATTTTCAGTGCTTTTGGAGCTCGAGAAAAGACAATCTGTCACTGCTTCCACTTTTCCCCCTTCTATTTGCCGTGAAGTAATGAGGCCAGATGCCATAATCTTCGTTTATTGTGTGTTGAGTTTCAAGCCAGCTTTTTCATTCTCCTTTTTACCTGTATCAAGAGGCTCTTTAGTTCCTATTCACTTTCTGCCATTAGAGTGGTATCAGCTGTATTTCTGAGGTTGTTGATATTTTCCCAGCAATCTTGATTACAGCTTGTGATTCATTCAGCCTGGCATTTCACATGATGTACTCTGCATGGAAGTTAAGTAGGCAGGGTGACAATATACAGCCTTGTCATACTCCTTTGCCAATTTGGAACCAGTCCCTTCTTCCATGTTTGATTCCAGCTGTTGTTTCTTGACCCACATACAGGTTTCTCAGGAGCAGGTAAGGTGGTCTGATACTCTCATCTCTTTAAGAGTTTTCCACGGTTTTTGTGATCCACAGAGTCAAAGGCTTTAGCATAGTCAGTGAAGCAGTAGTAGATGTTTTTTCTTAAACTCCCTTGCTTTTTTATGATCTGCTGATGTTGAGAATTTGACCTCTGGTTCTTCTGCCTCTTCAATACTCAGCTTGTACATCTGGAAGTTCCCAGTTCATGTACTGTTGAAGCATGACTTGAGGGATTTTAAATATAATCTTAGAGGAGCGAGTACAAGTTTGCAGTAGTTTGAACATTCTTTCACATTGCCCTTCTTTTGAATTGAAATGAACACTGACCTTTTCCAGTCCTGTGGCCACAGGTGAGTTTTTTTAAATTTGCTGATACATCAGGTGCAGCACTTCAACAGCACCGGCTTTTAGGATTTTGACTAGCTCAAGTGAAATTTCATCACCTCCACTAGTTTTGTTTGTAGTAATCTTTGATAAGGACCACTTGACTTCACACTCCAGGATGTCTGGCTCTAGGTGAGTGCCTACACCATCGTTACCATGGTCATTAAGACTTTTTTCTATTATTGTGTGTATTCTTGCCACCTCTTCTCAGTCTTTTCTGTTTCTATTACATCTTTACATTTCTGACTTTTATATTGTTTTATTGTGTCCATTTTTGCATGAAATGTTCACTTAAATCTCCAATTTTCTTAAATATTATGCAGCCATTAAATTCACATTTTTCAAAACTACAAATGGATGGAATAACTACACTCATATTAAGTGAAAAAGTGACCAGTAAGGTAAGGTAATTCCATTTTTTCGAATTCTGTCTAAATTTAGATAAAATCATATGTATATGTTGAATGATAGTATTGTAATTTTCTGAACTCTTTTATTAATATAAACAGAAATGTATCATAAATTGCTTTGATAGACTAATTTCTTTCCATCACACACAGAGCTGGGTGTAGACAGGTGATCCTAGCAAGTTCCTACCATCTCTCTGCTGGTGAGGAGGCAACAACCTCCTCTCTCCTCATCCCCAGAATGGGATGTTTTGGTCACCACCACAGGGATGATAAAGTTAACACACGGAGAGCTGTCCAATAAAAACCGCCCTTAGTTGCTAACACATGAAACCATCCCCAAGTGCAAGTTCACGTGTGATGCCAGGACCTTTATTCTGCAGAAGGCACTCCTGCCCCTCCTCCTCCCATGAGTCCAGGGGACTCAGTCTGAGCTCAATCCCCTGCTTTCCTGGTGTCTGTGGTGCTGCCTCTGACTTGTGTGTCTGCTGTTATACCTCAAGGGAAAATGTGTCCCACAAGGGACATGCGACCTGTATGATATGAAGTTTCCAAAGACATAGGCTACAGATGCTAGTGGGAACCTGGTACCTGTTTCCTGAGCAGCAACCCCCTCCTACCTCCCCACATTCCTGGGCACCTGCAGGGCTTTTGCCAGCTACCCTGAGTAAGAATCACTTAGAAGAAATGGAGTATCTCTCATAGTCAACAGAAGAGTCCAAAATGCAGTACTTGGATGCAGTTTCCAAAATGACAGAATGATCTCTGTTCCTTTCCAAGGCAAACCATTCAGTATCACAGTAATACAAGTCTGTGCCCCAATCACTAATGGTGGAGATGTTCAAGTTGAATGGTTCTATGAAGGGATACAAGTTTTAAAGAGGTAATACCAAAAAAAATATATCCTTTTTATCATACGCAACTGGAATGAAAAAGTAGGAAGTCAGGAGACACCTGGAGTAACAGGCAAGTGTGGCCTTGGAATATAAAATGAAGCTGGGCAAAGGCTAACAAGAGTTTTGCCAAGAGA
>JAGTXW010001336.1:354208-371212 GCA_020226075.1 Hydropotes inermis
CTAACAAGAGTTTTGCCAAGAGAACAAATTGGTTGTAGCAACACCAATTTCTAACAACATAAGAGATGACTCTACACAGGGACATCACCAGATAGTGAATACCAAAATCAGATTGATTATATTATTTGCAGCCAGAGATGCAGAAGCTCTGTACTATAAGCAATACAAGACTGGCCGCTGACTGTGGCTCAGATCATGAACTGTTTATTGTAAAATTCAGAATTAAATTGAAGGAAGTAGGTAAAACCATTACAAAATATAAGTAAGACCTAGTCAAATCCCTTAGGATTATAGAGTGCAGGTGACATATTCAAGAGATTGGATCCGATAGACAGAGTGCCTGGACAACTATGAACAGTGGTTCATAAAAATTGTACAGAAGACCATTCTCAAACAATCCCCAAGAAAAAGAAATGCAAAAAGCAAAATGATTGTCTGAATAGGCCTTAAAGAATAGTTGAGAAAAGAAGAGAAGCTGAAGTCAAAGGAGAAAAGGAAAGATAAAATGATCTGAATGCAGACTTCCAAAGAATAACAAGGAGAGATAAGAAAGCCTTCCTCAGTGATCAATGCAAAGAAATAGAGGAAAACAATAGAATAGGAAAGACTAGAGATCTCTTCGAGAAAATTAGAGATACAAAGGGAAAAATAAACTTGGGCACAATAAATGACAGAAACTGTGTGGATCTAACAGAAGCAGAAGATATTAAGAAAAAGTGGCAAGAATACACAGAAGAAATATACCAAAAAGATCTTAGTGACCCAGATAACCACGATGGTGTGATCACACACCTTCAGCCAGACATCTTAGAGTGCAAAGTCAAGTGTTCCTTAGGAAGCATTACTATGAACAAAGCTAGTGGATATAATGGAATTCCAGCTGAGTAATGTCATATTCTAAAAGATGAATGCTGTTAAAGTGTTGCACTCAATATAGCAGCAAAGTAGAAAAACTCAGCAGTGTTCATAAAGGTCTTTTTTCATTCCCACCCCAAAGAACAACAATGCCAAAGAATGTTCAAACTACTCAAGGGTTGACACTGGGATTCTTGGCCTCAGGAGGAGACAAATTCAATCCGGGGCAAGAGACGAGGCTGGATCACTCAGAGCTTTTGTGTAATCAAGTTTTATTAAAGTATGAAGGAGATAGAGAAGGCTTCTGATATAGGCATCATAAGGGGGCAAAAGAGTACCCCCCTCCTAGTCTTTAGCTGTAATGTTATATAGTCACTGACAGTCTGTTAATGTAAAGAAAGGGATGCAATAAAATTTAGTATGGCACAAGATAATTCATCCCTGGCCATAAAACGATTGACTTAAATCTTGTAGAAGGGCAGAATACCAAGAAATAGTTTCATTTACATAGATTAGGGGAACAATACCTGAGTAAGTAAGTTAGGCCATTTGAAGGAACCAACTTGAAGATAGAGTCTGGGGTACATTAACATAGTTTAAGACAACATTTCTATATAAAAAGTAAATGTATTTGTTAACTGAAGGTTTGAGACTAGTTAGCTTTAGGTCAGACTAGGTGTCATGGCAACACAGCATGTTTAAGATAAACCTCCTTTTAAATTTGTATAGAGAAGGAAAAACATATTGCTGGTTTGTTTCTTCCTGCTGCTTAAGAGAGATAAAAATGTCTGGCACTTGCAGACTCTTCAATCCGTTTGGAGACCCATGGCCTTACTGCCTGTTACGCTCTTACTACCACACAATTGCAATCATTTCACATGTTAGCAAAGTAATGCTCAAAATTCGGCAAACTAGACTTCAACAGTACATGAACTGACAACTTTCAGATGTTCAAGCTGGATTTAGCAAAGGCAGAGGAACCAGAGATCAAATTACCAGTATTCATTGGAGATCATAGAAAAGGCAAGGGAATTCCAGAAAAAAAAATTCTACTTCTTTGAGTACGCAAAAGCCTTTGACTGTGTGGATCATAACAAATTGTGGGAAATTCTTAAAGAGATGGGAATACCAAACCACCTTACCTGCCTCCTGAGATCCCTGTATGCAGGTCAGAAAGAAACAGTTAGAACTGGACATGGAAGAGCAGACTGGTTCCAAAATAGGTATGGAGTACGTTAAGACTGTATATTGTCACCCTGCTTATTTAACTTATATGCAAGTACATCATGCAAAATGTGGGGATGGATAAAGCACAAGCTGGAATCATGGTTGCTGGGAGAAATACAAATAACCTCAGATATGCAGACGGCACCACCCTCATGGCAGAAAGCTAAGAGGAACTAGAGAGCCCCTTGATGAAGGGGAAAGAGGAGAGTGAAAAAGCTGGCTTAAACTCAACATTCAAAAAGTAAGATCATGGCCTCTGGTCCCATTACTTCATGGCAAATAATTGAGGAAACAATGGAAACAGTGACAGGCTTTATATTCTTGGGCTCCAAAATCACTGCAGATGGTGACTGCAGCCATGAAGTTAAAAGACACTTGCTCCTTGATAAAAAAGCTATAACAAACCTACACAGCGTATAAAAAGCTCTGACATTACTTTCCCAACAAAGATCCGTATAGTCAAAGCTATGGTTTTTCCAGTACTTATGGATGGATGTGTGAGTTGGATTATAAAGCAGGTTGCATGCTAAAGAATTGATGTTTTTGAACTGTGGTGTTGGAGAAGACTCTTGAGAGTCCCTTGGACTGCAAGGAGATCAAACCAGTCAATCCTAAAGGAAATCCGTCCTGAATATTCATTGGAAGGACTGATGCTGAAGCTGAATCTCCAATACTTTGGCCCCCTGGTGGGAAGAGCTGACTCATTGTAAAATATTCTGATGGAAGCAAAGAGCCAACTCATTGGGAAAGACTCTGAAGCTGCAAAGATGGAAGGCAAGCCGAGAAGGGGACAACAGAGGACAAGATGTTTGGATGGCTTCTCTGGCTCAAAGAACATGAGTCTGAGCAAACTCCAGGAGATAGGGAAGCACAGGAAAGCCAGTGTACTGCCACCCACCGGCTTGCAAAATGTCAGATAAAGTGGCTGAACAACAAGAACAAAGCAGGTGCTGGACCTGCTTCACAAGGTGAGCAGTCCCCTACACCTGTGGTACACTCGAGTGTTGGCTCCATTCCAGCTGGAGTTACAGGAATATCTCTCCACCTCTCTAAGGCCCAGTTGGTCCCTCTGCACACAAGGGCAATGGGAGAACCAGCCCTCAGGGTGAATGTGGGGACTAAGTGGTTCCTTCCTTGAAAGTTGGAAAGTGCTTTCTGGGGACCTGGCCTCATGGAAAAATCTGCTGGAGGGGCTGTGATTGTACTTAGTCATCATGTTCCTACTCCCCTCAAGGAAGTACCTATCTCAGTTGTCTCTGGCCTTTGCCCTTGGGCCAAATTGATTCCCATTTGCAAGGTGAGTTGTGAGAGGTGCCCTGTCCTCGGTGAGTGAGAGCAGGGGTCCCTGGGATTGATCAATATTGTCCCAGGTACTCGGATGGGGCTGGTGGGGCTCATTCATTTTGAAATATACAGGAAGGCCCACAAGGTGCAGGCAGTTTTCTAGGAACGACCATCATGTAATACATTGGGCAGAGAGCAGTCCTGTCTTCCTGGGCTTCCGTTCTCCCAGGGTCACACGGTCACACTGGCCATCACATCTGGGCGTGTCTCCAGTGCTGTCCATGTGACACCTTCCTGGCCTCCTCTAGGTGTGGATGCAACCTCTTTTACTCTGATGAGGACAGTGGACCCCTCCACCAGCTGAAAGTGTGAGTGGGACTTAGATTCGAGAACGAGCGACTCAGTTTTCCAAAGAACGACCAAGTGAGATGAGACATGGAGGAGAACTGGCCTCTGAACAGGCAGGAGCAGAAGGCAAAAATTCCCAGACCCCACAGGGCTTCCCAGGACCTCAGTGTGGAAGGAAGGCCAGGTCGCTGACTCTTCTGCCCCCCCTGACTCCCCTCAGGGACATATCCACCATCCTGGGAACCTAGCTGTACCATTAACCTGAGGGTTTCCACCAGCCCCCAGAGTTTCCCTGCCTGAGGATGCTACTGGCTTAAATAGAGCTCAGCATGACTGACAGACCTGGAGCACCAAACCCTACATTTCCTGGCACAGCTGGAGACTCTGGAGCCCGCTGAGGCAGAGGGGGATGTGATGGGAGCAAATGAGGATTGGAGGGAGCTGAACTGCACAGAGCAGAAACTTCTGAGGCTGGATCTGGGCCAGAAGCAATGAGGAAGCTCAGATCACTATTGCCCTGGACTGCAGTCTGGGAAGACTTTCTGGGGCTGGCATCTTTGAGAGATCATTGAGTGGAAATGGGAGGCTTTCTTTTCTGTTTTGGGTGACACTTGGAAATGCAGTCCTATTGGTATTTTCTCTCCTTGGAACTACAGCACCAGCCCCAGAACAAACTCTGTAAACATCTCCAGACCTGGAGCCAACTACACCTCTACTGCCCACCAGAGCTCCAGAGTTAGAGCAAGTCCATTTTTGGTATTTTTTTTAATGTATACTAAATTATTTATGACATAAAGTTCACTTAAAATTTAATTGTTTGATTATCTTAGATTGTACATGTAAATTACAATAAGTTCATTCACAATGTTAAATAACCCTATTAAATGTCTATTTGAGAATATTTTAATTGTGAAATAATATTCCATTCAGGAACCAGCACATTTGGCTTTCATCTGTTGATGGACATTAGAGTTTTCACCTTTGGGCTCTTGTGAACAGTGGTGCTCGGAGTACTTGTGTATAGGCATGTGAATTTTCATATGTTTTGGGGCATTGATGTAGGAGGGGAATTTGGGGATTGACTGAAAACTGTAGGCTTGTCCTTTTGAGAAACTGCTGAAGTGTTATATACAGTGGTTGTAACCATTTGGCAGAGAAGGCACTGGTGACCCACTCCAGTACTCTTGCCTGGAAAATCCCATGGATGGAGGAGCCTGATAGGCTGCAGTCAATGGGGTCGCTGAGAGTCAGACAGGACTGAGTAACTTCACTTTCACTTTTCATTTTTATGCATTGGAGAAGGAAATGGCAACCCACATCAGTGTTGTTGCCTGGAGAATCCCAGGGACGGGGGAGCCTGGTGGGATCCCATCAATGGGGTCGCACAGAATCAGACATGACTCATGTGACTTAGCAGCAGCAGCAGCAGTACCATTTGATAATCCCCAGAATTTAGGTGTATAATTTCCATTTCTTCATTTGTATTGCAGTTTCGTTTCTCTCCGTCCTTCTCTCTTTCTGGGCCCTCACTCTAAGGATCAAGCCTGTATATTACAAGTTGCCATAAGAAGAGGCATCTGTGGTTTAGCATTGAGACCATGACAGAGGAGCTCTTGGGTCCTGACTCAATGAGTTCACACTCCTAGACCCGAGAAAGACACTGGCAGAGGCCTCCAGGTGAATCATGGTCAATTCCTGGTCCACAGATAGTGTGAGATAATAAATGTTTGTTCCTTAAGTCACTCAAGACTGTCTAATGTTGTCACACAGAATGGACCACTCACACAGCCATCAAGTATTCAGGACCTGGCCCCTCCCTCCCCACTGTCCCCTACTGTCCTCCCAAGCTCCCACCTGCCACACTACTTCCTCTGGCTTCATCTCTGGACAAACACATTCTGTGTGTCCGTACACTTGTGCCATCTTCTGGGATAATTATCCACAGATGTGTGAATGGTTGGCACATTCTCATTACCGTGCTGGGGACAGACATGTCCCCTCAGTGAAGACCCTCATGACCAAATTATGGCACCTACTGCGTTTCAACATAGAACTTGTTTCCTTCTGTGTTTCTCCACTTCCCCTCCATACTATGACACTGGTGCTTCTTTTCATCATAGCCCACACTGGATGCTCAGGGCACAGCTGGTAATTGAATAGATTAGATGCTCCAATCGTCCACTGAGAAGCTTGGATGCTAATAGGGGAAAGTATAGGCCAGGTCAGGAGCAGGGGAATGTGTAGGAGTGCAAGGGACACTCTCCTCGCCAGAGTACTGAACACATCACCCCTTTGGTGGGAACCACTCATACTACACACCAAGCAGGGAAAGCACAGCACAAAACACACCTCTGAGAGACTTCAGGACACCAGCATTCCTTGGGCCCCAGGAGGGAATGTTACAGGATCCACAGGAACCAGGGGCTTTGAGAGGGACCTTGAAGAGGACCCTCTATCTCCTCTTGTCCACTTCAGCCATGGAGTGTCTAATTCCCTTAAGAGGACTCCTCACCACAGCCAGTGCAGATGTTCTGATCTTGATTCCATATGAAGTCCAACAAGGTGGTCTTTGCCTCAGTCCAAGGAAAAACAATGTGTGTTTCTGTCCCTGTTGCCACCCCAAGGTCCAGCCGTCCCCTGACCCCACTCCCTATGGTCCCTTCCTCTGATGTGTGTCAGTGTATGCTTGTGTGCACATGCAGAGAATCTACTCCACAAGGCCAAAATATCCTGGGGTCTGAGGACCTCTAATCCCACAGCACAATATGTGGCAGGGAGACAGCCCTAGCCTAGGAGATCCTAACTCTCCCTTCATCTGAAGACTCTGCCCCTGCCAAGGCTGATTAGTAGTAAAACACACACACACTAAATAAAATTTCACAGGCTAAAACATATTGACCTAAAATTTATAGAAGCAATATATAATTTTGGTATGTATTAAATGACTCAGTTGACCAAGTAGAAATTATTATTCTTAAAGAAATCTTACAAAGAGAGAATCTACAGTAGTGACATTATGATTAGGATAAGAAAACTTGGCATGTATTTTTTTTAAAAACTGCTATCAAGTCAAACCCTTTAAGGAAATGTAAAATAAGGATATTCCAGCCAGGAGTCCTGAGGCTGACAAACGCCCATACCCGCCCCCACTGGCCCTGGAGCTAGTGCGCAGGAGTGAGTGTCTGCAGGTGTGAGTTCCCAAGCGTGAGCGGCTGCAGGTGCGAGTGCAAAGGCGTGAGCGGCCACAGGTGCGAGGGTGGAGGCACACGGATACCTGAGCTCCCAGGACCGGTCCTGAGGGAAGGGAAGTTGGAGACTGGGTCGGTCCCCACTTCGAAACGCCCCAGACCTGGGAGCAGCGCAGACACAAGTAAGTGCACCTCTACCTAGAGCCCCTCACCGCATGCCCCCGCCTGCCCAGGGGCCAGCGGCCTGGACTCTTCCAGCCTGGAGGAGCACGAGCCTCTCTTGGTCCTGGGCTCAGCTCAGGGGTCGCCGCCACCGGCCGCAGGCTGAGGACGCCGGGCCGGGGCCCCAAGGCAGTCGTGGAGCGGTCGGCGCCCCGCGCGCTCACACCCCTCCCTGCTCCGTGCCCCTCGACCGCGAGGGCGGCCTCTGTTTCTGTGGGCGCCACCTGGACCCGGTCGCAAAGGGCTCGCGTGTTCGTGACAGGGAGGTGCAGCCGGGGAGCCCTATGTTGGGGCCGCGGGGTGCACGTCGGTCTCGGTGGGTCAGCAGGTGTGAAGAGCTCTCTGCCCCTGGGATGCGCGCGGGTAATGGGGGTGCACAGCTCAGGGATCCTGTTCGCGGGCCTCCGGCAGCGGGTGTTCTGACGGGACTCGTGCTCTTTCCTAAAGACTTCTGGAGGATCAGCTACAAAGGTTAAAGTTCACTTTCCGCGTTTTCAGGCTTTATTGAGGGTCGCTGACTCTAAGAGCGCTTCCTGGAGGGCAGTTTGTGACATACTAACATTTAAGCAAAGTTCGAATTTAAACTATTCCCGCCTTATTTTTTGGGGGTATGGTGAAGTTTTTCTTGATTACGTTATAGTTTTCAAGCCTAACAACTTTTGGCGACTTTTGGAGAAGCTGCACTGCTCTTAAGTTAAATGGTAACAGTTTTGTCGCTAAGTCGGGTCCCAACTCTCGTGACCACATGAACTGTAGACCTTCAGGCTCCTCTGTCCCTGCAATTATCCAGGCAGGAATACTTGAGTGGGTTGCAACTTGCTTCTCCAGGAGACCTTCTCGACCCAGGAATCGAACCCGAGTCTCTGGCATTGTAGGCAGATTTTTTACCAACTGAGCTACTAGGGAAGCTCCTAAGTTAAACGAGCATTTAAAAAATACTTCTTTGAGCAGTTACCATAGACGCTCAAATATTTGAGAATTCTAGTTATAGTCATGGGCGTGGTGTCTTTGGTTTTTTTGTTTGGTTTTGGGTCTTTGGTTATTTTTTGTTGGTTGGCTGGTTTTGGGATTTTTGGATTTCTTTGGGGTTGGGGGTCGGGGTAAAGTTTGCATTAGGAAGAGATGATATACAAGTCAGGAGAAATGTTTTTTTCATGATATTCTGGTATGCAGTGTTACAGTTTAAAATATCTGATCCTGGTTAAATCTTAGATTGGCTCCAGCAAATGTATATTTTTATTGAGAGTAGTTTGGGTTTGTCCTGTGGGTTTTTTTATGTGTTTTTTTTTTTAGTGCAATCTGCTTATTTAGCATGCTTCAAATCATAATAGATTGTAGTTAACACTGGTGGTTGGTGCAAGGAACAATGCTTTGTAACACAGAGATGGGTTGTCTTTTTCCATAGAAATTTTTTTTTTAGTTAGTAAATTTCCATGTAAAACTCTCAAGAGTGACTTTTGCTATAGCAGTTTGGTCTCTGTAATGAGGAAAAAAGCATATCATTTCACTGTTGAAGATAATGGCATATATTATAAAGATAGGAATCTGGTATATAAAAGAAATTTGAACTTTGAATTTGGTGAATTAGTGTCCTCAATGAAACGGCTTGCCTCTTCGAAGAGAAGAAAAGCAATAACCACATGGTGATGACCAGGGTTATTTCCCTACACTGAACACCAAGAGGAAGGGGAGGAGACAGAGTGATTTTCAGAAGAATTGATATTCATTTATCAACCACATACCCTTGTTTCTTGCTGTTTGTTAATTCCCAGAGAAATTAAACACGTGGTTCCTAACCAGGATATTTCCCATTCCCAGGAATGGGAAAGGTCCTTTCAGTTCCCAGGCCAGTAACTGAATACATTGTATCAGCGTTCTTCTGCCTGTACCTTGGGAGTAACACTTATTTAGTGGATGAAGTGGCCAGAATAGGAGGGTGGTGGAAATTTTGGGGGCAAGTTTTCCAAAAGTTGGAGCAAAAGTGAATCACTTTCTTCAAAGGAACAGACACATTAGATAGGAGAATTTGGACATTAAGGTCTTTTGCAACATCATGTGGCTTGTTATTAAAAATAATCCAGACCATAGAAAAATCCACATGGTCAAATGCTTATTGAATGAAAAGTAATGAAAGAAAGAGAACCTTCTGAAGATTTTTAATATCTGGTATTTGACCCAGATCAGTTGACTGAGTACAAATAAATGTCAGTAAAGAAATCTTCCAGAGAGAGAATTTAGTCATTAAGCTATGATGTGGACAAGAAACCTGCTATTTATTTATTAAAAATTAATCCCAACTAAAACACTTTGTTAATTAGAGATAAATATGGATAAACTACAAGTAGTTTACTATGCTGTGTTTTCAAAGCAAGATCAAGGAATTAAAAGTTACTGAAGTTTTCTCTGCAAAGTACTTTCTCAACATTACTTTTCAAATATTCTAATTCTGATTGCAGTGTGTATGAATCTCAGAGTAAAAACTGTTGAGGAATTGATATTATTTGAGGTGAAATGGCTGATTCAGAAGAGCAGGGTTAAATTGGAGGGTAAAACTGTCAGTAATACAAATTGATGTATGTCATTTTTAATGTACTAGATTGAGGGCAATTTAAGTTGATCATATAATTAGCATAATTGTGTGTATAATGGTTTATGCCCAATTACCACACAACTCCCCAAATTGCAGCAGTACAACATTATGGTTCCCACATCACATCACTGGGTGGGTATTCACTTTGGGGAGACTGCATTACTTTAGATGGTCATTCAGGAACCCAGATTCCTCCCATGCTATACTGTGTCCATTCCCTTAGACCTCATCTCCATATGCATCCATCAGCAGAAGGAGGCAAGAATATGGAGAAATGAATATGGAAGTTTATGATGAGCCAGCTCTGGAAGGATACAAGCCAGTTTCTCTGCTGCTCTTTTGGCCACAATTCATTTCTGTGGCCACAAAAGCGACTGGGAAGTCTTCCAACTGTTCTCCCCAGGAAGGGAGAACAATTAAAATTGTCAGCAACTGTGAATAATTCATTTTTATTTAATTAGTTTTCAAATCTTTTTTGGCTGTTTGCCATACACCTAGCGCTGTGCTAAGTGTTACCTGATAATTGATTGAGCAGCATCTTCATCATGGAGGAGTTCTGATTCCTCAGGAGAGAAGACAGAGTATGAAGTGTCTGCCATCCTAGGAGAAAGGGATTAAGAGAACCTGCTTTGAAAGTTCAGAGAATGATTCTAGATTTGAAAGCTGCCTAGAAATGATAGGATTTGGACTCCACTTTCAGAGATGATCAAGATATGATTGTGAAGGAAGCTGGCATCAGGAGCTGTAGAAACAGGTCCTGTGATACAGGGTATCATAAAGAATATTATGTGGTCATTGTTCACTTGCTAAGTTGTGCCAAATTCTTTGTGACCCCATGGACTGCAACACATCAGGTTACTCTATTACCCTACCTCCTGGAGTTTGCTCAAATATTTGTACATTGAGTCGGTGATAGTATCTAACTATCTCATCCTCTGCTGCCCCCATCTCCTTTTGATTCCAGTCCTTCCCAGGATCACAGTGTTTTCCAATGGCTTTTCGTATGAGATGGCCAAAATATTGAAGTATTAGCATCAGTCTTTCCAATGAATAGTCAGGGTTACTTTCTTTCAGTTGGAATGGTTGCATCTCCTTGCAGTCCAAGGGATTCGCAAGAGTCTTCTCCAGCACCACAGTTCAAAAACATCAGTTCTTGGCACTCAGCTTTCTTTACAGTGAAACTCTCACATCCGTATATGACTACTGGAAAGCCATAGTTTTCACTGTATGGACCTTTGTTGGCAAATTGATGTCTCTGCTCTTTAATAGGCTGTCTAGGTTTGTCAGAGCTTTCCTACCAAGGCGTAAGTGTCTTTTAATTTCCTGACTGCTGTCACCATCTGCAGTGCTTTTGGAGCTCAAGAAAAGAAAATCTGTCACTGCTTCCACTTTCCCCCCTTCTATTTGCCATGAGGTAATGAGGCCAGATGCCATAATCTTCGTTTTTTGAATGTTGAGTTTCAAGCCAGCTTTTTCATTCTCCCTTTCACCCGTATCAAGAAGCTCTTTAGTTCCTCTTCACTTTCTGCCATTAGAGTGGTATCACCTGTATTTCTGAGGTTGTTGATATTTTCCCAGCAATCTTGATTACAGCTTGTGATTCATCCAGCCTGGCATTTCACATGATGTACTCTGCATGGAAGTTAAATAAGCAGGGTGACGATATATAGCCTTGTCATAGTCCTTTCCCAATTTGGAACCAGTCCCTTCTTCCATGTTTGATTCTAGCTGTTGTTTCTTGACCCACATACAGGTTTCTCAGGAGTCAGGTAAGGTGGTCTTATACTCTCATCTCTTTAAGAGTTTTCCACAGATTTTGTGATCCACAGAGTCAAAGGCTTTAGCATAGTCGGTGAAGCAGTAGTAGATGTTTTCCTGAAACTCCCTTGCTTTTTCTATGACCCAATGATGTTGAGAATTTGATCTCTGGTTCTTCTGCCTCTTCAATACCCAGCTTGTACATCTGGAAGTTCCCAGTTCATGTACTGTTGAAGCATGACTTGAAGAATTGTGAATATAACCTTAGAGGAGCGAGTACAATTTCATAGTATTTTGAACATTCTTTTGCATTGCCCTTCTTTTGAATTGAAATGAACACTGACCTTTTCCAGTCCTGTGGCCACAGGTGAGTTTCTTTAAATTTGCTGATACATAAAGTGCAGCACTTTAACAGCACCGTCTTTTAGGATTTTTATTAGCTCAAGTGAAATTTTGTCACCTCCGCTAGCTTTGTTTGCAATAAACTTTGCTAAGGCCCACTTGACTTCACACTCCAGGATGTCTGACTCTAGGTGAGTGCCTACACCATCGTTACCATGGTCATTAAGACTTTTTTCTATAGTTATGTGTATTCTTGCCACCTCTTCTTAATCTCTTCTGTTTCTATTACGTCTTTACATTTCTGTCTTTTATAGTGTTATATTGTGTCCATTTTTGCATGAAATGTTCACTTAAATCTCCAATTTTCTTAAATGTTATGCAGACATTAAATTCACATTTTCTAAAATTACAAATGGATGGAATAACTACACTCATATTAAGTGAAAAAGAGACCAGTAAGGTAAGGTAATTCCATTTTTTAGAATTCTGTGTAAATTTAGATAAAATCATATGTATATGTTAAATGATAGTATTGTAATTTTCTGAACTGTTTTATTAATATAAACAGAAATGTATCATAAATTGCTTTGATAGACTAATTTCTATCCACCACACAGAGAGGTGGGTGTAGACAGGTGATCCTAGCAGGTTCCCACCATCTCTCTGCTGGTGATGTGGCAACAACCTCCTCTCTCCTCTCTGTTGTGGACCCAGGTCCTGGCTCAAGTCCTCAAGACAGAGTGAAGACACACATCCCCAAAACACTGAGCCTTACAGAGTTTGCTTTGCTCTAACCATAAGATCGTGAATATGGCAAGTGTAAATGTTGACTTCTTTTGCTGAGAAAATCATGGAGCCATGCAGCACTGCTGCCATTTCAGAAAAAAGCCACCAGAGGGTAGTGTGGCTGCTTCTGACAAACTGTCTCATTCAAAACTAATCCAAGTTAGCCTCCATCAGAACACGTTTTATAAACTTACAGGACCTCTTTAAGGTATATTGATTTGCTTTTCTTCTTTAATCTTATTTGGAAGTTAATGGAAATTCACTACAAATAACAAACATAAAGTGAGCCACTGACTACATTTTCCCTTGTGACATGTAGACATGCAAAATTATGTATCCAATCCCCATCTTCGTCCACCTCTATCCCTTCCTCTCTATATCCATCTATAAACATCCGTGTAACCCATCTTTTGATAATCTACATACCATATCAGATATTTTTCATCATGTTCCTACTTCTTTGTGATGTGAATGTTTCAGTAGTAAGTGGGCTGCTTATAAGACAGTGAGAAGCAGTGTGAAGGTAAGAAGTAGATCTCAGTGGGAGTCATCCAAACCGGGAGATCTGCTCAGCACAGCCAGCCTCACTTCCATCCACACTGTCTCCTATCCTTAAAGCACTGAGTCTACCCTCTTGGGTGAACTTTGGTAAAATTTTAATTATTTTAAGGAACATCAAGGTTAAGATAATGAGTGATGGTTGTAGTAATTCTGGGAGAAATATAATGTTCTGATGTTAATGACCTGGTACTCTGCCTCCAACAACCTTCATTATGTTATTACCACTGCTCAGCCCTCTGGGGGCAGAGACTGCACCTTTATTTTGACTGTTACAGCCCTCTAGCCCAGTACTAGTCAAAGTAGATGTGCCAGTACTGCTGAATAAATGCATTTTGTATCAGGACCTGACAGATTTGAGAATGTATTTGAAACTTGTGTTCTCCCAGACCTGTCCCATTAGGAGGTCATCATAAATCAGCTATCTCCTCACTGGCCAGGCCCTGTGTACCTGCTGGCCTTCCCACAGTACCTCTCAGACAAGATGTCCTTGGTCCTAGGTATTTCTCAGATCAAATCTTACCATGTTCTCTGACTCCTCTCACACGCTTTGGCCTCCTTAATTGTCCTGCTGTGTGACTCTCCACTCTAGAGCTCACGGCTCACCTCTGATTCCCTTCAGGATGTAGTGTCAGAATAGTAGATTTTGTGGAGATAAGGCTTAATGATGCTCTTTGATTGACATGTCAATAATTATATGGTCAATGATAACTTTGACATGACTACCTTTTGTAGAAATAATTTTACTTATTTGTTTATGCTTGTACTGTGTCTTTGTTGCACAGGCTTTTCTCTAGTTGTGGTAAACAGCGGCTACTCTGTAGTTGCGGTGCAGGGGCTTCTCACTGCGGTGGCTCTTCTTGATGTGGAGCAGGGGGTCTAGAGCATTCGATTTAGCTTGAGGAGTTGCTGCATGTGGGCTCAGTAGTTGCTCTTCAGGGGCTCTAGGTTACAGGCTCAATATTTGTGGAGCATGGGCTTAGTTGCTTCAAGGTATGTGGGATCGAACCTGTGTCTCCTGCATTGGCAGGGAGATTTTCAACCACTGAGCCACCAGGGAAGCCCATGACTTTATCTTAATGGTGTTGCTTTCCTTGAAGAGTTAATTTTAAACTTGATGGCATAAAAAGAAATGTTTTTTTTCTCTGAAGTCAGCATAGTTGCTGAATGTCAGCCTTTCTCTGATGATGCTGTAAAAGACCTGATACAAGCCAAGAGATACACAAGTAAATTGTGTCATGTTATAACGTGGTATAGAGTAGTATAGCTTTAAAAGCTACTGATATCCATTTGTGCTAGACTAATTGTTTACTGGATATGAATACTGACCTGTGAAATTTCTCATGCTTTGATGAAATTCAATGCCTTTTTCCTACACTAAATACCAGGATGAAGAGTTCAAGACAGAATAATTTTAAGATGAATTGTTCATTTCCCCACCATGGACTCGCTTTTCTTGATATTTCTTTGTTCCCAGAGAAATGAGAGATGTGGTTGCTAACCAGGATATTTGAGAGGAAAAAATTCAGTTCCTCAGGTGGTGACTGGAAATCATTTGACTGCTTTCATCTGTGTGGACCTTGGAAGCAGATGAGAGAAAATTCTTTTCTATTTTCAAATGAAGTGGAGAGACAAGAGGGTGGACTCTTTTGGAAAACAGTTCAAAACGGTTAATCAAAACTGAGTATCTGACAGAAAAGTCTATCTCTCATCAAAGAAGTAGGCCTATTGGACACCCACAGAGTGACCTAGGGACACGTGGGCCATCATGCTGATTTCTAGGAAAAATAATCAACGCCAATGTAAACTCCACATGGTATAAATGTGTTACTAACAGAAAATCGATTGTCAGTTGACCATCAGTTGACCAAGTACAAATAATGACCATAAAGAAATATTACAAAAGAAGAAACTCTTAAAAAGGCACATCTATAAATCATAAATTATGATTTAGATAAGAAGCCTTGCTATTCATTTCAAAAAAAATTTATCACAAGTAAAACAGTTACAGTAGATTAAAAATAAACAGTAATATCCAGGTCAGGGGTGCTGAGTTTGGAAGGTGGTTGCAAGGTCCAGCTACATCTCCAGAGAGTGAGCAGGCGTGAGCAGAGGCAGGTGCAAGGGTGGAGGCATGGAGACACCAGAGGTCCCAGGACCCTTGCTGAGGGAAGGGAAGGGGGAGCCTGTGTCAGTCCCCAATGCCAGACGCCCCGGACCAGGGAGCAGCGCAAACAAGAGTAAGTGCAGCTCTATCCCCAACCCCTCACCGCACGCCCCCGCCTGCCCAATGGCCAGCGGCCCCCGACTCCTCCAGCCCAGAGGAGCACGAGCGTCGCTCGGTCCTCAGCTCCAGGGTGTCTGCCACCAGCCACAGGGTGAGGACACTGGGCCGGGGCCCCAAGGAAGTCGTGAAGCAGTGGGTGCCATGTGAGCTTGCAGCCCTCCCTGCCCAGCGCCTCTCGAGACTCCTCTCAGAGGGGCTGCCCCACGACCACGGGAGGCGACATCTGGGTCTGCAGACGATGCCTGGGCCCCGTCACTGCGGGCGCATGTATCCGGGATGAGGGGTGCCGCCGAGGAGTGTGAAATTGGGGCCACCGGGTGTGCGTCGGGAGCGCTGGGTCCGCAGGAGTCAAGGAGTCTCTGCTCTGGGGATGCGTGCTGGTGATGGGGGCACACAGCTCGGTGATCGTGTTGGCTCACCGCCGGCAAGGGTATTCAGACGGGACTCCCTGCTCTTTCCTAAAGCCTTCTGGAGGATCAGGTAGAAAAGGTTAAAGTGCACTTTCACATTGAGTGTTTTCGGGATTTATTGACTGACTGTGACTAACTCACTGAGCGCTTCCAGGAGGGTAATTCGGGACATGCTAACACCTAAGCAAAGTTTCAAGTAAAAGTAGTCCCTGTCTTTTAATGTTTTTGCCTATGGAGGGCTTTTTGAACATTTTGTTTTTGTTTCTGTTCATCTTTTCCAGAAACAGACCATTGAGAAATGGCATTACTCTAAGTTAAAGGAGCATTTAAAATTTTTATTTCTGCACAGTAATCATAGATGCTAAAGTATTTTCAAACTCTAGCATCTACAAAGAGCTCAGTTGTTGTTTGATAAATTTTTCTTGAAGGGAAGGCTTTGGAATCCAGAGAAATGTTCATTTCATGAAATTGTGGTGCACTCTTTTGCAATTTTGAATACCTAATCCAGGGGAATTCTCAGTTTTTTTCCAGAAAATGCATATTTTGTCTGAGAATATTTTGGGTTTAGTTCTGTGTTTTTTTACGTGCTGTTTGTTGGTACCTACATCAGTTTAGTTCAGTTCAGTCGCTCAGTCGTGTCCAACTCTTTGCGACCTCATGAATCACAGCACGCCAGGCCTCCCTGTCCATCACCAACTCCTGGAGTTTACTCAAACTCATGTGCATCAAGCGGTGATGCCATCCAGCCATCTTGTCCTCTTTCGTCCCCTTTTCCACCTGCCCTCAATCCCTCCCAGCACCAGGGTCTTTTCCAATGAGTCAACACTTTTCATGAGGTGGCCAAAATATTGGAGTTTCAGCTTCAGCACCAGTCCTTCCAACAAACACCCAGGACTGATCTGCTTTTGGATGGACTGTTTGTATCTCCTTGCAGTCCAAGGGACTCTCAAAAATCTTCTCCAACACCACAGTTTAAAAGCATCAAGTTTTCAGTGTACAGCTTTCTTCACAGTCCAGGTCTCCCATCCATACATGACCACTGGAAAAACCATAGTCTTGATTAGATGTACCTTTGTTGGCATAGTAATGTCTCTGCTTTTTAATATGCTACCTAGATTGGTCAAAACTTTCCTTCCAAGCAGTAAGCGT
>JAGTXW010001336.1:633269-667860 GCA_020226075.1 Hydropotes inermis
ATATGTCATAAACATACTATGTCATGTCAGAGATACAGGCATTGTATGATGTCACATCATAGTGAATGTTGTATCATACACAGTAGATGACATGTCATATATAGGGCATGTGATGTCATCAATAAAGGGCCTGTGATGTAATAAATACTATGGGTTGTTGTCTTAAAGGGTGGATATGGTGTCATGTATAGTGCACATGATGGCATACTTATGCCACCTGTGATGTCGTACATAGATGCTATGATGTGTTCGACAGAGTGGGTGTGATGACGTATACAGTAGATGTGATTTCAGATAAAATGGGTTTCATGTCAGATATAGACCTTGGGTTTTCATAGACAAAGTGTGTGTTACGTCATATATAGTGGATATGACGTCAAAACCTAGTGGGTGCCATGACATACAAACAATGCTATGATGTCATCAAGAGAGGCTGTGATGTGATAAATAGTGCCTATGGTGTCCTATGCAGTGGGTGCGATTTGAAACATACATAGTGTGTGATATCATCAATCAAGTGGGTGTGATTACACAGATACTGTGAGTGTGATGTCAGATACCATGGCTGTATTTTCACTGATAAACCATGTTAGATGTCATATATACTGAGTATGATGCCATAAACATAGGACGTGTCTTGTCATAGATACAGTGGCTGTGATGATGCAAGTATAGAGTATGTGATGTCCTAGAGTGTGGGTGTGCTGTCATGAATTGAGTGGATGTGACGTCATGAATACAGTATTGTGATGTCCTAAAGAGTGAGTGTCATGTCATATAGAATTCCTGTGATGTCATACATACAGTGGGTTTCATGTCACACATATAGTAGGTGTGGTATAATCAATAAACTATAAGTAATGGTCCAGTTACAGGGGATGCGATGACAGGCATCCCGGCTGTGATGACATGAATACAGTGGGTGTGGTGTCATAGCGTGGTGTGATATCATACAGAGTGGATGTGATGTCATAGGTAGTTCATATGATGTCATACATATTGTGGCTGTGTATTCATATATACAATGGGGGTGTATGATCGATAATCTGGGTGTGATGACAGATACAGTGGATGTGCTGTCAGATATAATCGGTGTGAGGTGAGATATAATAGCTTTGAAGTCATGAGTAGAGTGTTGTGATATCATAAATCGTGGGTGAGATGTCATACACAGTGCATATTGTGCGGTATATACAGTAGATGTTATGTCAGAAATAGAGTGAGTGTTTTATCATCGATACAGTAGGTGTAATCACACAGACAGAGACATGAAGAGTGTGATGTCATATATGGTGTTTGTATTGTCTTAACTCAGTGTGTTTTATATCAAATATAGTTGATATGTATTCACAAACATAGCAGGTGTTATGTTACTGATATAGTGGCTGTGATGTCACAGGTACAGGGGATGAGATGTCATAAACCGTGGATGTGATGTCATATATAGGAGATCTGATGTCATGAATGCAGTGATTGTAATGTTCCAAATACTGACCATTGATGTCATAATGTCTGAGTTTGATTTGATATAGGGTGTTTATGATGTCATACGTGGGCCAAGTGTGAAGACTTCCATAATTGTTGTGAAGGCATTGATAGAGCGGGTGTGATGACACAGATGCATTGGCTGTGATATCAAATATAGTGTGTCAGATGCCAGGTAGAATTGTTTTGTTTTCATGAAACAGTATGGGTGATATCATATATGTTGTATATGACATCATAAATATACTGGATGTGATGTCATACCTATACGGGTGAGATGCCATAAATTGTTCATGTGATGCCATGCATGCTGAATGTGATGACATATATATAGTGTATAATGTCATACAGAGAGTGGGTGTAATAGATTTGATACACTGGGTTGATGACACAGATACAGTTTACGTAGTGTCAGATATAGAGTGTGAGATGGCAGATATAACTTTTGTGTTCTCATGTGTGTGATTCCTTATAGAGTGTGTGTGGTGTCATGAATGCAATGGATGTAATGTGCTTACTACAATGGTGTGAACTCAAAGAGTGCATGTGACGTTATATGTGTTGAATAAGATGTCATATATAAAGTGTGTGTGATGTCATACATACAGTTATTCAGAGATCCTACTTAGAGTGGTTGTGAGCACACAGATTCTGTGGATGCAGTGTTAAATATCGGGGGAGTGATGACATGAATACAGTGCACGTAAAGTCATAAATAATGTGGCGTGATATCATAAATTGTGGATGTGATACCTTATATAGTGTACCTGATGTTAAACATCTAGTGGGTGCAAAGTCATGTATACAAGCGGTCTGATATCATGGAAAGGGTGGGTGTGAGACACAGGTACAGTGGCTGTGATGGAAAAAATATAGTGACTATGTTGTTGTATACAATGGATACGATGTCGACATATATAGAGGATGAGATCTCATAAATAGATTTGGTGTGATATCAGCAATAGAGTGAATGTGGTGAGAGAAATAGCATCAATATGATGTAAAATATAGTGAGTGTGATGTCATAAAAATGGTGCTTTGATTTCATAAAGTGAGGATGTAATTTTTTCTATAGTGCAAAGATGCTGTACCTATGCCGCGTGTGATGTGATACAAAGAGTGGGTGTGATGCTCTCAATACAGTGGGTGTGATGACACAGACTAGTGACTGTGATGTCACAGGGATAGTGTATATTTTGAACTGCATACTGGATGTGGTTTCATATGTCAAGTTTGTGTTGTCATAAGTAGAGTAGTGTGATAACATAAGAATTGGATATGATGTTATATATAGTGCATACGATGTCACACATATAGTGGGTATGATATCACAAAAAATTGGGTGTGATATCCTTGGAGAGATTGTGATGACAAAGATACAGTTGGTGCGTTGTCTGATAGAGGAGGTGTGTTGTCACGCCTGAAGTGCATGTGAATTCATAAAGATTGTCGCTTGGTGTGAGGGAGTGGATGTGACATCTACTGTAGCACAAATGATGTCATACATATGCCGAGTGTGGTGTAATCAACACCCAGGGTTGTGTTGTCAAACATAGTGGGTACGATGTCAAAAATACAGTGGATAGATTGTCTCCCATATACTGGAATTGATATCATACATATATTGGCTGTGATAACATCGATAGAGTTGGTGTGATGACACAGATAGTGGACATGATTTATCATATAGTAGGTGTGATGTCCTCAAAATGGTGTTTTGAGGTCAAAAAGTGAGGATGTGATGTCTTGTATAATGCAAACGATGCCACACATATGGAGAGAGTGATGTCATAAAAAGAGTGGGTGTGATTTTGTCTATACAGTGGGTGTGATGACACAGATAGTGGCTGTGATGTCAGAAGTTAAGTGTATATGTTTTCCTCATACTTGATGCGGTTTAATATATAGAGGTTGTGATGTCATAAATACAGTAATGTAATGACAAAAGGATCGGGTGTGATGTTATATATAGTTCATATGATGTCACACAGAAGTGGATGTGATGTCATACAAAAGTGTTTGAGATGTCAGTAGAGATGGTATATTGACATAGATATAGTGGGTGTGTTTCTGATACAGGGGCTGTGTTGTCATGCCTGAAGTGGATGTGACATCATAAATACTGTGGTTTGGTGTGATAGAGTGGGTACATTTTCATCTGCAGTGTAAAGGATGTCATACATATGCCGTGTGTTGCGTCATCAACACAGAGTGTTGTGATGTTATACTTAGTGGATATTATGTCATAAATATAGTTGATGTGATGTCACAGATATACTGGATGTGAACTCATACATATAGTGGCTGTGATATCATCGATAGGTTGGGTATGATGAGAGAGATACAGTGGAAGTGAGGTAAGATATAGTGGACTTGATGTCATACATAAAGGGGTATGATGTCCTAAATTGTGGATGTGATGTCACATGTAGTGCATATGATGTCATACACATAGTGGCTGTGATGTCATACATACACTGGGTTTGATAAAATTGATCCAATGGGAGTTATGACACAGATAGAGTGGGTGTGATGTCAGACATAGTGGCTGTGAATTTCCACAATGGTTGTGTTGTCATAACAATGTGTTTGATTCCGTTTAATGTGAATATGTCATAAACATAGAGTGTGTGATGTCAGAGATACAGGCATTGTGTGATATCACACATAGAGTGAGTGTGATATCATACACCGTAGATGACATGTCATATATAGTCCATGTGATGTCATCAATAAAGGGCATGTGATGTCATAAATACTAAGAGTTGTTGTCTTAAAGGGAGGATATGCTGTCATGTATAGTGCACATGACAGCATACATATGCCACCTGTGATGTCTTACATATAAGGTGTAATGTCTTTGACAGAGTGTATGTGATGACAGATACAGTAGACATGATGGCAGATATAGAGTCAGATATAGAGTCAGATATAGAGTCAGATATAGAGTCAGATATAGAGCTTGTGTTGTTATACACACAGTGTGTGTGCCATCAAATACAGTGGATATGATGTCATAATCATAGTGGGTGCCATCAGATACAAACAGTGGTATGATGTCTTCAAGAGAGGATGTGATGTCATAAATAGAGACTATGGTGTCCTACATGCAGTGGGTGGGATTTCATACATTCAGAGGGTGTGATATCATCAATCATGTGGGTGTGATTACACAGATACTGTGAATGTGATGTCAGTTACCATGGTTGTATTGTCGTTCATACACCATGTGAGATGTCATATATACTGAGTATGATGTCATAAACATAGGATATGTCTTGCCATAGTTACAGTGGCTGTGATGTCGCAAGTATATGGTATGTGATGTCACATAGAGTGGATGTGACATCATGAATACAGTGTTATTATGTCATAGTGACGGTGATGTCATATAGAATTCCTGTGATGTCATACATATAGTGTTTCATGTCACACAAATATTAGTTGTGGTATAATCAGTACACAAATGTAATGGTCCAGCTACAGTGGATGTGATGACAGGTATCCTGGGTGTGATGACATGAATACAGTGGGTGTGATGTCATAGTGTGGTGTGATATCATAAAGAGTGGATGTGATGCCATATGTAGTTCATATGATATCATACATATTGTGGCTGTGTTATCATACATAAAATAGGGGTAGCACGATCGATGATCTGGGTGTGATGTCAGAGATACAGTATATGTGCTCTCAGATATAATCGATATGAGGTGAGATACAATAGTTTTGATGTCATGAGTAGAGTGTTGTGATGTCATAAATCTTTGGTGAGATGTCAGATACAGTGCATGTTGTGCCATATATACAGTAGATGTGATGTCATAAATAGTGTGTTTTATATCATCGATACTGTGGGTGTGATCACACAGACACAGACATGAAGAGTGTGATGTCATATATAGTGGTTGTATTGTTTTAACACAGTATGTTTCATGTCAAATATAGTTGATATGTATTCAGAAACATAGTGGGGGTTATGTTACCAATATAATTGCTGTGATGTCACAGGTATAGGGGATGAGATGTCATAAACCGTGGATGTGATGTCATATATAGGAGATCTGATGTCATGAATGCACTGGTTGTGATGTCCTAAATACTGACGATTGATGTCATAAAGTCTGAATTTGTTGTGATGTAGGGTGTTTATGATGTCATATGTGTGCCTAGTGAGAAGGCTTCCATTATTGTTGTGAAGCCATTGATAGAGCGTGTGAGCCCACACAGATGCAGTGGCTGTGATGTCAAAAACAGTGGGTGAGATGCCAGGTATAGTCATTTTGTTTTCATGAAACAGTATGGGTGATATCATATATATTGGATATTATATCATAAATATACTGAATTTGATGTCATACCTATACGGGTGTGATGTCATAAATTGTTCATGTGATGCCATGCACACTGAATGTGATGTCATATATATAGTGTGTAATGTCATACAGAGAGTGGGTGTAATATAATAGATACAGTGGGTTTGATGACACAGATGCAGTGGATGTAGTGTCAGATATAGAGGGTGAGATGGCAGATATAACTTTTGCTTTGTCATCTGTGTGATATCGTATATAGTGTGGGTGATATTATGAATGCAGTGGATGTAATGTGGTTACTACAATGGTGTGGACTCAAAGAGTGGATGTGACGTTATGTATGATGCCTAAGATGTCGTATATAAAGTGGGTGTTATGTCATACATAAAGTTGTACAGAGATCATAATTAGAGGGGTTGTGAGGACACAGATACTGTGGATGCAGTGTTAGATATCGTGGGATTGATGACATGTATACACTGCATATGATGTCATAAATAATGTGGCGTGATGACATAAACTTTGGAAGTGATACCTTATATAGTGTATCTGATATTAAACATATACTGGGTGCAATGTCATATATACAAAGGGCTGGATATCATGGAAAGAGTGGGTGAGAGACACAGGTACAGTGGCTGTGATGGTACAAACATAGTGAATATGTTGCTGTATACAATGTATATGATGTCGCCACATATATAGGATGAGATCTCATAAATACAGTTGGTGTGGTATCAATACAGTGTATGTGGTGACAGAAATAACATTGATACAATGTAAAATATAGTGGGTGTGATGTTATAAATATGTTGATTTGATTTCATAAAGTGAGCATGTAATGTCTTCTGTAGTGAAAAAAATTGCTATACCTATGCCGAGTGTGATATCATACAAAGAGTGGGTGTGAGGCTCTCAATACAGTGGGTATGATGACACAGATTAGTGACTGTGATGTCACACAGATAGTGTATATTTTGAACTGCATATTGGACATGGTTTCATATGTCAAGGTTGTGCTGTCATAAGTAAAATAGTTTGATGACATAAGCAGTGGATATGATTATATATATAGTGCCTATGATGTCACAGATATAGTGGGTGTGATGTAATAAAATGTGGGTGTGATATCAGTGGAGAGGTTGTGATGACAATGATACAGTTGCTGTGATATCTGATACAGGGTGTGATATCATGCCTGAAGTGGATTTGAAGTCATAAAGACTTTGGCTTGGTGTGATAGAGTGGATGTGACGTCTTCTGTAGCACAAATGATGTCATACATATGCCGAGTGTGGTGTAATCAACACACAGTTTTGTGTTGTCATACATAGTTTGTATGATGTCATAAATATAGTGGATAATTTGTCTCCCATATACTTGAAGTGAAATCATACATATAATGGCTGTGATATCATCGATAGAGTTGGTGTGATGACACAGATACATTGGACACGATGTCTAATATAGTGGGTGTGATGTCCTCAAAATGATGGTTTGAGGTCAAAAAGTGAGGATGTGATGTCTTGTATAATGCAAACGATGCCACACATATGGCGAGTGTGATGTCATAAAAAGAGTGGGTGTGATGTTGTCTCTACAGTGGTTGTGATGACCCAGATAATGGCTGTGATGTCACATGTTAAGTGTATATGTTGCCCACACACTGGATGTCATTTCCTATATTCAGAGTGTGATGTCATAAGTACAGTAGTGTGATGGCATACGGATTGGGTGTGATGTTATATATAGTTCATATAATATTACACAGAATGTGAGTGTGATGTCACAAAAAAGTGGGTGAGATGTCAGTGGAGATGGTATGATGACATAGATAGAGTGGGTGCGATGTCTGATAGAGGGGCTGTGCTGTCCTGCCTGAAGAGGATGTGACATCATAAATACTGTGCTTTGGTGTGATAGAGTGGGTACATTGTCATCTGCAGTGCAAAGGATGTCATACATAGGCACAGTGTTGTGTCATCAACACAGAGTGTTGTGATGTCATACTAGTGGATATTATGTCATAAATATAGTGGTTGTTATGTCACTGATATACTAGATGTGAGTTTATACATATAGTGGCTCTGATATCATCGATAGGGTGGTTGTGAGAGAGATAGAGAGGAATTGAGGTCAGATAGAGTGGACCTGATGTCATACAAAAAGTGGTGTGATGTCCTAAATTGTGGATGTGATGTCACATGTGGTGCATATGATGTCATACACATAGTGGCTGTGATGTCATACATACACTGGGTTTGATAAAATTTATCCACTGTATGTGATGACACAGATACAGTGGGTGTGATGTCAGACATAGTGGCTTTGAAGTTACACAATGATTGTATTGTCATAATATTGTTTGTTATGCCATATAAAGTGGATATGTCATAAATATAGAGTGTGTGATGTCAGAGATACAGGCATTGTGTGATGTCACACATAGAGTGAATGTGATATCATAAAGAGTAGATGACATGTCATATATAGTGCATTTGCTCTCATCAATAAGGGGCATGTGATGTCATAAATAGTAAGAGTTTTTGTCTTAAAGACTGGATATGGTGTCATGTATAGTGCACATGATGGCATACATATGCCACCTGTGATGTCTTTCATATTTGGTGTTATGTCTTCGACAGAGAGTGTGTGATGACATAAACAGTTGATGTCATGGCATATAGAATGGGTTTCAAGTCAGATATAGAGCTTGTGTTGTCATACAAACAATGTGTGTGGCATCATATATAGTGGATATGATATCATAAACATAGTGGATGCCATGACATACAAACAATGGTATGATGTCATCAAGAGAGGATGTGATATCAGAAATAGTGCCTATGGTGTCCTACGTGCAGTATGTGTGATTTCATACATACATAGGGTGTGATATCATCAATCAAATTGGTGTGATTACACAGATACTCTGAGTGTGATGTCAGATACCGTGGTTTTATTGCCATTCATACACCATGTGAGATGTCATATATACTGAGGTTGATGTCATAAACATAGGAGGTGTCTTGTCATAGATACAGTGGCCATGATGTTGCAAGTATAGAGTATGTGATATGATATAGGGTGGGTGTGCTGTCATGAACAGAGTGGATGTGACGTCCAAAATACAATATTGTTATGTCATAAAGAGTGAGTGTGATATAATATAAAATTCATGTGATGTCATACATATAGTGGGTTTCATGTCACACATATAGTTCGTGTGGTATAATCAGTACACTATAATTAATGGTCCAGCTACAGAGGATGTGGTGACAGGTATCCTGGGTGTGATGACATGAATCCAGTGGGTGTGATGTCTTAGCATGGTGTGATATCATAAAGAGTGGATGTGATGTCATATGTAGTTCATATGATATCATACATATTGTGGCTGTGTTATCATACATACTTTGGGGGTTGTATGATCGATAATCTGGGTGTGATGACAGAGATACAGTGGATGTGCTGTCAGATATAATCGATGTGAGGTGAGATATAATAGCTTTGATGTAATGAGTAGAGTGTTGTGATGTCATAAATCGTGGGTGAGATGTCATATACATTGCATATTGTGCCAAATATACAGTAGATGTGATGTCATAAATAGAGTGTGTGTTATATCATCAATAGAGTGGGTGTGATCACACAGACACAGACATGAAGAGTGTGATGTCATATCTAGTGGTTGTATTGTCTTAAAACAGTGTGATTCATATCCAATATAGTTGATATATACTCACAAACATAGTGGGTGTTATGTTACTGATATAGTGGCTGTGATATCACAGGTATAAGGGATGAGATGTCATAAACCGTGGAGGTGATGTCATATATAGGAGATCTGATGTCATGAATGCAGTGCTTGTAATGTCCTAAATACTGATGATTGATGTCATAAAGTCTGAATTTGATGTGCTCTAGGTTGTGTATGATATAATACGTTTGCTAAGTGTGAAGACTCCCATAATTGTTGTGAAGGCATTAATAGAGTGGTTGTGACCTCACAGATGCAGTGGCTGTAATGTCAAATACAGTGGGTGAGATGCCAGGTATAGTCATTTTGTTTTCATGAAACAGTATGGGTTATATCATATATATTAGATATTATGTCATAAGTATACTGAATGTGATGTCATACCTATACGGGCGTGATGTCATAAAGTGTTCATGTGATGTCATGCATACTGAATGTCGTGTCATACATGTAGTGTGTAAAGTCATACAGAGAGTGGTTGTAATAAAATTGATATGTGGGGTTTGATGACACAGATACAGTGGATGTAGTGTCAGATATAGAGGGCGAGATGGCAGATATAACTTCTGTGTTGTCATGTGTGTGATGTCATATATAGTGAGTGTGATGTCATGAATGCAGTGGATGTAATATTTTCACTACAATGGTGTGAAATCAAAGAGTGGATGTGACGTTATGTATGGTGCATAAGATATCATATATAAAGTGGGTGTGTTGTCATACATACAAATGTTCAGAGATCATACGTAGAGGGGTTGTGAGGACACAGATACAGTGGATGTAGTGTTAGATATCATGGGAGTGACGACATGAATAAAGTGCATGTGATGTCATAAATAATATGGCGTGATGTCATAAACTGTGGATGTGATACCTTATATAGAGTATCTGATGTTCAACATATAGTTCGTGCAATGTCATATATACAAAGAGTGTGATATCATGGAAAGTGTGTGTGTGAGACACAGGTACAGTGGCTGTGATGGTAAAAATATAGTAAATAAGTTTTTGTATGCAATGGATATGATGTCGACATATATACAGGATGAGATCTCATAAATAGAGTTGGTGTGATATCATCAATAGAATTCATGTGGTGACAGAAATAGCGTTGATACGATGTCAAATATAGTGGGTGTGATGTCATAAAAATGGTGCTTTGATTTCATAAAGTGAGGATGTAATGTCTTATATAGTGCAAAAGATGCTATACCTATGCCAAGTGTGATGTCATACAAAGTGTGGGTGTGATGCTCTCAATACAGTGGGTGTGATGACACAGAATAGTGCCTGTGATGTCACAGGGATAGTGTATATTTTGAGCTGCATACTGGATGTGGTTTCATATGTCAAGCTTGTGCTGTCATAAGTACAATAGTGTGATGACATAAACAGTGGATATGATGCTATATATAGTGTGTATGATGTCACAGATATAGTGGGTGTGATGTCATACAAAAGTGTGTGTGATATCAGTGGAGAGGTTGTGATGACAAAGATACATTTGGTGGGATATCTGATACAGGTGTTGTAATGTCATGCCTGAAGTGGATGTGAAGTCATAAAGACTGTGGCTTGGTGTGATAGAGTGGATGTGATGTCTTCTGTAGTGCAAATGATGTCATACATATGTCGTGTGTGGTGTAATCAACTCAGAGTGTTGTGTTTTCATACATAGTGTGTATGATATCATAGACATAGTGGACAGAAAGTCTCATATATACTTGATGTGATATCATACATATACTGGCTGTGATATCATCAATAGTGTTGGAGTGATGACACAGATACAGTGGACACGATGTCAAATATAGTGGGTGTGATGTCCTCAAAATGCTGGTTTGAGGTCAAAAAGTGAGGATGTGATGTCTTGTATAATGCAAACGATGTCACACATATGGCGAGTGTGATGTCATAAAAAAGACTGGGTGTGATGTTGACTATACAGTGGTTGTGATGACCCAGATAATGGCTGTGATGTCACATGTTAAGTGTATATGTTGCCCTCATACTGGATGTGGTTTCATATATAGAGCCTTCGATGTCATAAGCACAGTAGTGTGATTACATAAGGATTGGGTTTGATGTTATATATAGTTCATATGATGTCACACAGAAGGTGGGTATGATGTCATACAAATTTGGTGAGATGTCAGTGGAGATGGTGTGATGACAGAGATAAAATGGATGTGATGTCACATACAGGGGCTGCGTTTTCAAGCCTGAAGTGGATATGACATCATAAATACTGTGGTTTGGTGTGATAGAGTGGGTGCGTTGTCATCTGCAGTGCAAATTATGTCATACATATGCTGAGTGTTGCGTCATAAACACCGAGTGTTGTTATGTCATACTTAGTAGATATTATGTCATAAATATAGTGGATGTGGTGTCCCAGATATACTGGATATGAGGTCATACATATAGTGGCTGTGATATCATTGATAGGATGGGTGTGATGACAGAGCTACAGTGGAAGTGAGGTCAGAAAGAGTGGACCTGATGCCATACATAAAGTGCTGTGATGTCCTAAATTGTGGATGTGATGTCACATGTAGTGCCTATGATCTCACACACATAGTGGCTGAGATGTCATACATACACTGGGTTTGATAAAATTGATCCACTGGTTGTGATGACAAAGATACAGTGGATGTGCTGTCTGACATAGTGGCTGTGAAGTTACACAAATGTTGTGTTGTCATAACACTGTGTGTGATGCCATATAAAGTGGATATGTCATAAACATAGAGTGTGTGATGTCAGAGATAGAGGCATTGTGTGATGTCACACATATAGTGAATGTGATATCATACACAATAGATGACATGTCATATATAGTGCATGTGATGTCATCAATAAAGGGCATGTTATGTCATAAAAACTAAGGGTTGTTGTGTTAATGGGTGGATATGGTGTCATGTATAGTGCACATAATGGCATACATATGCCACCTGTGATGTCTTACATAGTTGGTGTGATGTCTTCGACAGAGTGGGTGTGATGATATATACAGTGGATGTGATGGCAGATAGAATGTATTTCAATTCAGATATAGAGCTTGTTATGTCATACAAACAGTGTGTGTGACATCGTTATATTGGATATGATGTCATAAACGTAGTGGGCGCCATGACATACAAAAAATGGTATGATGTCATCAAGAGAAGATGTGATGTCATAAATAGTGCCTATGGTGTCCTATATGAAGTGGGTGTGATTTCATACATACACAGAGTGTGATATCATCAATCAAGTGGGTTTGATTACACAGATACTGTGAGTGTGATGTCAGATACCGTGGCTTTACTGTCATTCATACACCATGTGAGATGTCATATATACTGAGTATGATGTCATAAACACAGGAGGTGTCTTGTCATAGATACAGTGGCTGTGATGTCACAAGTATATTGTATGTGATGTCATATAGAGTGGGTGTGCTGTCATGAATAGAGTCGATGTGACGTCATGGATAGAGTATTGTTCTGTTATAAAGAGTGAGTGTGATGTCATATAGAATTTCTGTGACGTTATACATATAGTGGGTTTCATGTCACACGTATAGTAGGTGTGGTATAATCAGTACACTATAATGGTCCAGCTACAATGGATGCAATGACAGGTATCCTGGATGTGATGACATGAATAGTGTGGGGGTGATGTTATAGCGTGGCGTGATATCACAAAGTGTAGATTCGATGTCATATGTAGTTCATATGATGTCATATATATTGTGGCTGTGTGTTATCATACATACGATGTGGGTTTTATGATCGACAATCTGGGTGTGATGACAGACACACAGTGGATGTACTGTCAGATATAATTGGTGTGAGGTGAGATATAATAGCTTTGATGTCATAAGTAGAGTGTTTTGTTGTTATAAATCATGGTTGAGATGTCATATACAGTGCATATTGTCCCATATATACAGTAGATGTGATGTCAAAAATAGAGTGAGTGTTTTATCATTAATACAGTGGCTGTGATCACACAGACACAGACATGAAGAGTGTGATGTCATATATAGTGGTTGTATTGTCTTAACACATTGTGTTTCATGTCAAATATAGTTGATATGTATTCACAAATATAGGGGGTGTCACACATATAGGATGTCACACATATAGTGAATGTGATATCATACAGAGTAGATGACTTGTCATATATAATGTGTGTGATGTAATGAATATAGTGCATGTGATGTCATAAATGCTAAGGGTTGTGCTCATAAAGTGTGGATATGATGCCATGTATACTGCATATAATGGAATACATATGCCACCCGTGATGCCTTAAACAGTAGGTGTGATGTCTTCAACAGGGTGGGTGTGATTACATACTGAGTGGAAGGGATGGCAGTTTTAATGTGTTTCAAGCCAGGTATAGAGCTTGGGTAGTCATACACACAATATGGGTGACAATATATATAATGCATATGATTTCATAAACAGAGTGTGTGCCATGACATACAAACAATGGTGTGTTTTCAACAAGAGTGGATGTGATGTCACATAAAATGCCTATGGTATCATGCATGCAGTGGGTGTGATTTCATACGTATATAGGGTGTGTTGTCATCAATCAAATTGGTTTTGTTTCACAGATACAATGTGTACCATGTCAGATACAGTCGTTGTGTTGTCATTCATTCACCATTTGAGATGTCATATTCACTGAGTATAATGTCAAAAACATAGTATTTGTCTTGTCATAGTAACAGTGGCTGTGATGTCAAAAGTAGAGTGTATGTCATGTCATATACAGTGGGTGTGATGTCATGAATACTGTCGATATGATGTCATGAATATAGTCTTGTTTTGTCATAAAGAGCAGTTGTGATGTCACATAGAATTCATATGATCTCATACATAATCTGGGTTTGAGAAAACACATATTGCAGATGTGCTATATTGTATACACTGTAAGTAAGAGCTCAGCATCTGTGGATGCAATGACAGGTATCCTGGGTGTGATGACATGAATACAATGTGTGTGAATGTCATAGCATGGCGTGATATCATAAAGAGTGGATGTGATGCCATATGTAGTGCATATGGTGTCATATATAGAGAGGCTATGATGACATATACACATTTCTTTTCATAACATTGGTACATTGTGTGTAATGTCAAAAATACATTGAGTGTAATGTCAGGCATAGTGGCTGTGAAGGCACACAATGGCTTTGTGGTCATAACACTGTGCGTGATGCCATATAAAGTGAATATGTCATAAACATATAGGGTTTGATATCATAGATAGAGTCACTGTGTGATGTAACACACATAGTGAATGTGACATCATACAGAGTAGATGAGATGTCATATATAATGTGTGTGTTGTAATAAATATAGTGCATGTGATGTTATAAATAGTAAGGGTTGTTGTCATAAAGTGTGGATATGATGTCATGTATAACACATATGATGGCATACATATGCCACCTGGGATGTCTTACACAGTAGGTGTGATGCCTTTGACAGAGAAGGTGTGATGACATATAGAGTGGATGAGATAGCAGTTGTAATGGGTTTCAATTCAGATATAGAGCTTGTGTAGTCATACACACAGTATGGGTGACATCATATATAATACATATGATGTCATAAACAGAGTGTGTGAAATGACATACAAACAATGGGGTGTTGTCGGCCAGAGTGGATGTGAGGTCATATAAAGTGTTTATGGTGTCATACATGCAGTGGGTGTGATTTCATATATACATAGGGTGTGATGTCATCAATCAAGTGGGTTTGATTACACAGGTTCAATGGGTATCATGTCATGTACAGTCGTTGTTTTGTCATTCATTCACCATGTGAGATGTCATATACAATAAGGATAATGTAAAAAACATAGTACGTGTCTTGTCATAGTTTCAGTGTCTGTGATGTCAAAAGTAGAGTGTATGTCACGTCGTATATAGTGGGTGTGATGTCGGGAATAGTGTGGATGTGATGTCATGAATACAGTCCTTTGATGTCATAAAGAGTTTTTGTGATGTCACATAGAATTCATACGATGTCATATATATAGTGGGTTTTATATCACACATATTACAGATGTGCTATAATGAATATACTGTAAGTAATAGCTCAGCTACAGTGGATGTGATGACAGGTATCCTGGGTGTGATGACATGAATTCAATGCGTGTAAATGTCACAGTGTGGTGTGATATCATAAAGAGTGGATGTGATGTCATATGTATTCATATGATGTCATACATATTGTGCCTGTGTTATCATATATACAATGGGGGTGATATGATCGATAATCTGGGTGTGATGACAGAGATACAGTGGATGTGCTGTTAGATATAATCAATTTGATATGAGATATAATAGACTGTTGTAATGGATAGAGTGTTGTGATGTCATAAATCGTGGGTGAGATGACATATACAGTGCATATTGTGCTATAAAAATAGTAGGTGCCATGTCATCAATACCATGTGTGTTATATCATGGATACACTGTGTGATCACACAGATACACATATGGACGTTGTGATTTCAGATATAGTGGTTGTATTGTCTCTCCACCGTGTGTTTGATGATAAATATTGTTGATATGTATTCACAAATACAGTGTGTGTGATGTCACAGGTATAGGGGACGAGATGTCATAAACCCTGCAGGTGATGTCATATGTAGGGGATCTGATGTCATGAATGCAGTGGCTGTGATGTCATTGATACTGAGGAATGATGTCATAAAGTGTGATTGTGATGTCATGTAGAGAGTGTATGATGTCATATGTGTGCCAAGTGGGATAACTTCCATAATTGTTGTGATGGCAACAATACAGTGGATGTTGCAGCACAGATACAGTGCCTGTGAGGTCAAGTATAGTGGGTGAGATGTCAGGTATTGTCATTGTGTTTTCATGAAAGCAGTAGCGTTGATATCATATACATTGTTATGATGTCATAAATATACTCTTTGTGATGTCATACCCTTATGGGTGTGACATCATAAAGTGTTCATGTGATGTCATGCATACTGACTGTGATGTCATACATAGATTGTGTGTGATGTCATACAGAGAGTTGGTGTGGTATAATTGATACACAGGTCTTGATGACACAGATAGAGTGGATGTAGTGTCAGATATAGAGGGAGTGATGTCAAGAATACAATGCATGTGACATCATACATAATGTGGTGTGATCTCATAAAATAGGGGTGTGATGCCTCATATAGGGTATATGTTGTTGTACATATAGTAGATATGATGTCATACATAGATAGGGTGTGATATCATCAAACGAGTGGGTGTTATGACACATATCCAGCAGCTTTCATGTCGTATACAATGGATATGATGTCATGAGTTATAGCGGATGTGATCTCAGAAATAAAGTTGGTGTGATATCATCAATACAGTGGATGTGATGACACAGATGCAGTGGACACAATGTCAAATATAGTGGGTTTGATGACATAAATACGGTGGTTTGAGGTCATAAAATGAGGATGTGATGTCTTGTATCGTGCAAACGATGCCACACATATGGCAAGTGTGATGTCATACAAAAATTGGGTGTGGTGTTGCCTATACTGTGGGTGTGAGGACACAGCTAGTGGCTGCGATGTCTCATGTATAGTTTATATGTTGCCCTACATACTGGATGTGTTTTCATATATAGAGGCTGTGATGTCATAAGTAGAGTAGTTTGATGACATAAGGATTGGATGTGATGTTCTATATAGTGCATAAGATGTCACACAGAAGGTGGGTGTGATGTCATTGAAAAGTGGGTGTGATATCAGTAGAGGTTGTGATGACAAAGATACAGTGGGTGCAATGTCTGATACAGGGGGTGTGATGTCATACCTAAAGTGGATGTGACATCATAAATACTGTGGTTTAGGGTGATAGACTGTATGTGATGTCATCTGCAGTGGAAAGTAAGTCACACATATGCCGAGTGTGGTGTCATCAACACAGAGTGTTCTGATGTCATACTTAGTAGACTTTATGTCATAAATATAGGGGATATGATGTCACATATATACTGGATGTGATACCATCAATATAGTGGCTGTGATGTCATCTATAGGGTGGTTGTGATGACACAGATACAGTGGACGTGAGGTCAGATCCAGTGGACTTGATGTCATACATAAAGTGGTATGATGTCCTAAAGAGTGGATGTGATGTCATATAGAGGAGATCTGATGTCATGAATGCAGTGTTTGTGATATCATAAAACATGATCATTGATGTCATAAAGTGTGAATGTGATGTGATGTACATTGGGTATGATGTCATACGTGTGCCAAGTGTGATGAATTACACACTTGTGATGTCATGGATACAGCGATATATTGATACAGATGTGTGTGCCATCTGTGTGATGACACAGACAAAGTGGCTGTGATGTCAAATATGGTGTGTGAAATGTCAGGTATAGTTGTTCTGTTGTCATGAAAGCAGTATGATGATAGCATACGTATTTTATATGATGTCATAAATATACTGGGTGTGATGTTATATGTAGAGGCGTATAATGTCATAAACAGTTGTAATAGCATGCATACTTAATACGATGTCACACATATAGCATGTGTGATGTCATACAGAGAGTGGTTGTGGTATAATTGATACCCTGGGTTTGATGACACAGATACAGTGGATGTAGTGTTAGATATAGTGGATCAGATGGCAGATATAACGTTTGTATTGTCATGTGTGTGATGTCATATATAGGGTGTGTGATATCATGAAAGCAGTGGATGTAATGTCATAACTACAATGGTGTGAAGTCATAAAGAGTGGATGTGACGTTGTGTAGAGTGCATAAGATGGCATAGGTAAAGTGGGTATGAAGTCGTACAAACAGTTTTTCTTAGACCACCAATAGAGTCATTGTGATGACACAGATACAGTGGATGCAATTTCAGATATAGTGGGAATGATGTCATTAATAATATGGTGTGATGTCATCAAATGTGGATGTGGTGCTTTATAAAGTGTATATGATAGTATACATATAGTGGGGGTGATGTCCTACAGACAAAGGGTGTTATATCATTGAAAGGGTGGGTGTGATGACAAACATTCAGTGGCTGTGATGTCATATACTATGGATATGATGTCATAATATATATCGGATGAGACAACAAAAATTCAGTTGGTGTGAAGTCATCAATACAGTGTATGTGATGACACAGACACAGTGGATACAATGTCAAATATAGTGGGTGTGATGTCATAAGAATGGTGGCTTGATATCATAAAGCGAGAATGTGATGTCTTGTATAGTGCAAAAGATGCCATACATTATCTGAGTGTGATGTCATACACAGTGTGTGTGACGTTGTCAATAGAGTGAGAGTGATGACACTGATTAGTGGCTGTGATGTCATATGTATAGTGTATATGTGGCCCTAAATACTGGATGTGGTTTCATATATAGAGGCTGTGATATCATAATACAGTAGTGTGATGACATAAGGAGTTGATATGATGTTATATAGAGTGCATATTATGTCACATATATAGTGGGTATGATGTCATACAAAGTGGATATGATGTCATACAAAATTGGGTAGGTTATCAGTGGAGAGTTTGTGATGACAAAGATACAGTAGGTGCGATGTCTGATACAGTGGGTGTGATGTCATGCCTGAAGGGCATGTGAAATCATAAATACTGTGGTTTGGTGTGATAGAGTGGATGTGATATCATCTGTAGTGCAAATGATGTCACACATATGCCAAGTGTCGTATCAACAACACACAGTGTTGTGTTGTCATACCTAGTGGATATGATGTCATAAATATAGTGGATATAATGTCATATGTATACTGTATGTGATATCATACATAGGCTTGCTGTGATATCATTGAGAGAGTGGGTGTGATTACACAGATACAGTGGACGTGAGGTCAGATACAATGGATGTGATGTTAGATATAGTGGACTTGACATCATAAATAAAGTGGCGTGATGTCATAAAGAGTGGATGTGATGTCATATGTTGTGCATATGGTGTCATGCATATAGAGGCTGTGATGACATACATTCACTTCTTTTCATAAAATTGGTACATTGTCTGTAATGTCAAAAATACACTGAGTGTAATATCACGCATAGTGGCTGTGAAGGCACACAATGGCTGTGTGGTCATAACACTGTGTGTGATGCCATATCAAGTGAATATGTCATAAACTTATCGTGTTTGATGTCATAGATAGTCATTGTGTGATGTAACAAACATAGTGAATGTGACATAATACAGAGTAGATGAGATGTCATATATAATGTGTGTGATGTAATGAATATAGTGCATGTGATGTTATAAATTCTAAGGGTTGTGGTCATAAAGTGTGGATATGATGTCATGTATAGTGCATTTAATGGCATACATATGCCACCTGTGATGTCTTACACAGTAGGTGTGATGACTTCGACTGAGAGGGTGTGATTACATACAGAGTGGAAGAGATGGCAGTTGTAATGGCTTTCAAGCCAGGTATAGAGCTTGAGTAGTCATGCACACAATATGGGTGGCAACATATATAATGCATATTATTTCATAAACAGAGTGTGTGCCATGACATACAAACAATGGTGTGTTGTCAACAAGAGTGGATGTGAGGTAATATAAAGTGCCTATGGTGTCATACATGCAGTGGGTGTGATTACATACATCCATAGTGTGTGATGTCATCAATCAAGTGGGTCTGATTACACAGATACAATGGGTATCATGTCAGATACAGTCAATGTGTTGTCATTCATTCACCGTGTGAGATGTCATATACAATGAGTATAATGTCAAAAACATAGTAGGTGTCTTGTCATAGTTACAGTGGCCTTGAAGTCACAAGTAGAGTGTATGTCATGTCGTACACAGTGGGTATTATGTCAGTAATAGTGTGGAAGTGATGTCATGAATACAGCCTTTTGATGTCATAAAGAGTTTTTGTGATGTAACATAGAATTCATATGATGTCATGCATATAGTGGGTTTGATGTCACACATATTACAGATGTGCTATAATCAATGCACTGTAAGTAATAGCTCAGCTATAGTGGATGTGATGACAGGTATCCTGGGTGTGATGACATGAATACAGTGTGTGTGTATGTCATAGCATGTTGTGATATCTTAAAGAGTGGATGTGATGTCACATGTATTCATATGATGTCATACATATTGTGCCTGTGTTATCGTATATACAATGGGGGTTATATGATAAATAATCTGGGTGTGATGATAGAGATACAGTGTATTTGCTGTCAGATATAATCAGTTTGATATGAGATATAATAGAGTGATGTAATGGATAGAGTGTTGTGATGTCATAAATCGTGGGTTAGATGTCATATACAGTGCATATTTTGCCATAAATATAGTAGGTGCCATGTTATCAATACAGTGTGTTTTATGTCATGGATACACTGTGTGTGATCACACAGATACACATATGGAGGTTGTGATTTCAGATATAGTGGTTGTATTGTCTCTGCACCGTGTGTTTGATGAAAAATATTGTGGATATGTATTCACAAACATAGTTTGTGTGATGTCACAGGTATAGGGGACGAGATGTCATAAACCCTGCAGGTGATGTCATATGTAGGGGATCTGATGTCATGAATGCAGTGGCTGTGATGTCATTGATACTGAGGAATGATGTCATAAAGTGTGATTGTGATTTCATGTAGAGAGTGTATGATGTCATATGTGTGCCAAGTGGGATAACTTCCATAAGTGTTGTGATGGCAACAATACAGCAGGTGTTGCAGCACAGATACAGTGTCTGTGATGTCAAATATAGTGGGTGAGATGTTAGGTATAGTCATTGTGTTTTCATGAAAGCATTAGTGTTGATATCGTATACATTGTTATGATGTCATAAATATACTCTTTGTGATGTCATACTTGAATGGGTGTGATGCCATAAAGTGTTCATGTGATGTCATGCATACTGACTGTGATGTCATACATAGAGTGTGTGTGATGTCATACAGAGAGTTGGTGTGGTATAATTGATACACTGGTCTTGATGACACAGATAGAGTGGATGTAGTGTCAGATATAGAGGGAGTGATGTCAAGAATACAATGCATGTGATGTCATACATAATGTGGTGTGATCTCATAAAATAGGGGTTTGATGCCTCATATAGGGTACATGATGTTGTACATATAGTGGGTGTGATGTCATACATAGATAGGGTGTGATATCAACGAACGATTGGGTGTTATGACAAAGATCCAGTGGCTGTCATGTAGTATATAAAGGATATGATGTCATGAGTTATAGCCGATGTGATCTCAGAAATACAGTTGGTGTGATATCATCAATACAGTGGATGTGATGACACAGATACAGTGGACAGGATGTCAAATATAGTGGGTGTGATGACATAAACACGGTGGTTTGAGGGCATAAAATGAGGATGTGATGTCTTGTATCGTGCAAAAGATGCCGCACATATGGCGAGTGTGATGTCATACAAAAATTGGGTGTGATGTTGTCTATACTGTGGGTGTGAGGACACAGCTAGTGGCTGTGATGTCTCATGTACAGTGTGTATGTTGCCCTACATACTGGATGTGGTTTCACATATAGAGGCTGTGATTTCATAAGTAGAGTAGTGTGATGATATAAGGATTGGGTGTGATGTTATATATAGTTCATATGATGTTACACAGAAGGTGGGTGTGATGTCATTCAAAAGTGGGTGTGATATCAGTGGAGAGACTGTGATGACAAACATACAGTGGGTGCAATGTCTTATACAGGGGTTGTAATGTCATGCCTGAAGTGGATGTGACATCATAAATACTGTGGTTTGGTGTGATAGAGTGGATGCGATGTCATCTCCAGTGCAAAGTATGTCACACGTAGGCGAGTGTGGTGTCATCAACAGAGTGTTGTGATGTCACACTTAGTGGATATTATGTCATAAATATAGGGGATACGATGTCACATATATACTGGATGCGATACCATCCATGTAGTGGCTGTGATGTCATGGATAGGGTGGTTGTGATGACATAGATACAGTGGACATGAGGTCAGATCCAGTGGACTTGATGTCATACATAAAGTGGTGTGATATCCTAAAGAGTGGATGCGATGTCATATAGAGGAGATCTGATGTCATGAATGCAGTGTTTGTGATGTCATAAAACATGATCATTGATGTGAAAAAGTGTGAATGTGATGTGATGAAGATTTTGTATGATGTCATACATGTGCCAACTGTGATGACTTACACACTTGTGATGTCATGGATACAGCGATACATTGATACAGATGTGTGTGCCATCTGTGTGATGACATAAACATGTCATCACATGGCTGTGATATCAAATATGGTGGGAGAGATGACAGGTATAGTTGTGTGGTCATGAAAGCAGTATGGTGATATTATACTTATTGGGTATGATGTCATAAATATACTGGGTGTGATGTTATATGTAGAGGGGTATAATGTCATAAACAGTTGTTGTGATAGCATGCATACTGAATATGATGTCCCACGTATAGTGTGTGTGATGTCATACAGGGAGTGGGTGTGGTATAAGTGATACCCTGTGTTTGATGACACAGATACAGTGGATTTAGTGTTAGATATAGTGGGTTAGATGGCACATATAATGTTTGTATTGCCATTTGTGTGATGTCATATACAGAGTGTGTGATGTCATGAATGCAGTGGATGTAATGTGATAACTACAATGATGTGAAATCATAAAGAGTAGATATGACGTTTTGTAGAGTGCATAAGGTGGCATACATAAAGTGGGTGTGATGTCATACATACAGTTGGTCGGAGACCATCAATGGAGTCCTTGCGATGACACACATATGCTCGATGTCATTTCATATATAGTGGGAGTGGTATCATGAACACAGTGCATGTGATGTCATAAATAATGTGGTGTGATGTCATAAAATGTGGATGTGGTGCTTTATAAAGTGTATATGATATTATACATATAGTGGGTTTGATGTCCTATATACAAAGATTGCTATATCATTGAGAGAGTGGGTGTGATGACACACATTCAGTGCTGTGATGTCATATACAATGGATATGATGTCATCAGATATAGCGGATGAGATCTCAAAAATTCAGTTGCTGTGATAACATCAATACAGGCGAGGTGATGACACAGATGCAGTGCATACGATGTCAAATATATTGGGTGTGATGTCATAAAAATGAAGGCTTGATGTCATAAAGCGAGAATGTGAAATCTTGTATAGTGCAAAAGATGCCATACATTATCCCAGTGTGATGTCATACAGAGTGTGTGTGATGGTGTCAATAGAGTGAGAGTGATGACACAGAGTAGTGGCTGTGATGTCACCTGTATAGTGTATATGTGAACCCTACATACAGGATGTGGTTTCATCTATAGAGGCTGTGATGTCATAAGTACAGTAGTGTGATGACATACGGAGTTGATATAATGTTATATAGAGTTCATATGATGTCACACATATAGTGGGTATGATGTCATACAAAAGTGGGTATGAAATCATTGGAGAGGTTGTGATGACGAAGATACAGTGGGTGTGATATCTGATACAGTGGGTGTGATGTCATGCCTGGAGAGGATGTGACATCCTAAATACTGTGGTTTGATGTGATAGAGTGGATGAGATATCATCTGTAGTGCAAATGATGTCACACATATGCTGAGTGTGGTAACAACAACACACAGTGTTGTCTTGTCATACATAGTGGAAATGATGTCATAAATATAGTGGTAAGATATCACATGTATACTCTATGTGATATTATATATAGTGTGGCTGTGATATCATTGATAGTGTGGGTGTGATTACACAGATACAGTGGACGTGAGCTCAGATAGAGTGGATGTGATGTTAGATATAGTGGACTTTACTTCATAAATAAACTGGCGTGATGTCATAAAGAGTGGATGTGATGTCATATGTAGTGCATATGGTGTCATACATATAGAGGCTGTGATGACATACATTCACTTCTTTTCATAAAATCGGTACACTGTGTGTAATGTCAAAAATACACTGAGTGTAATGTCAGGCATAGTGGCTGTGAAGGCAAACAATGGTTGTGTGATCATAACACCGTGCTTGATGCCATATAAAGTGAATATGTCATAAACATATAGTGTTTGATGTCATAGATAGAGTCATTGTGTGATGTAACACATATAGTGAATGTGACACTATACAGAGTAGATGAGATGTCACATATAACGCATGTGATGTAATGAATATAGTGTATGTGATGCCATAAGTACTAAGGGCTGTTGTCATAAAGTGTGGACATGATGTCATGTATAACTCATATGATGGCATACATATGCCACCTGTGATTTCTTACAGTAGGTGTGATGTCTTCTACAGAGAGTGTGTGATGACATATAGAGTGGATGAGATGGCAGTTTTAACGGGTTTCAAGTCAGATATAGAGCTTGGGTATTCATACACACAGTATGGATGACATCATATATAATACATATGATGTCATAAACAGAGTGTGTGCCATGACATACAAACAATGGTGTGTTGTTAGCAAGAGTGTATGTGATGTCATATAAAGTGCCTATGGTGTCATACATGCAATGGGTGTGATTTCATACGTACATATGTTGTGATGTCATCAATTAAGTTGGTTTGATTACACAGATACATTGGGTATCATGTCAGATACAGTCATAGTGTTGTCATACATTTACCATGTGAGATGTCATATGCACTGAATATAATGTCAAAAACATAGTAGGTGTCTTGTCATAGTTACAGTGGCTGTGATGTCACAATAGAGTGCATGTCATGTCGTATACATTGGGTGTGATGTCAGGAATAATGTGGATGTGATGTCATGAATATAGTCTTTTGATGTCAGAAAGAGTGGATGTGATGTCACATAGAATTCATATGATGTCATACATATAGTGGGTTTGATATAACACATATTGCAGATGTGCCATTATCAATACACTGTAAGTAATACCTCAGCTACATTGGATGTGATGACAGGTATCCTGGGTGTGATGACATGAATACAGTGTGTGTGAATATCATAGCGTGGTGTGATATCATAAAGAGTGGATGTGATATCATATGTATTCATATGATATCTTACATATTGTGCCTTTGTTATCATATATACAATGGGGGTTTTATGATCAATAATTTGGGTGTTATGACAGAGATACTGTGGATGTGCTGTCAGATATAATCAGTTTGATATGAGATATAATAGTCTGATGTAATGGATAGAGTGTTGTGATGTCATAAATCGTGAGTGAGATGTCATATATGGGAATATTGTGACATAAATAGAGTAGGTTCCATTTCATAAATACAGTGTGTGTTATATCATTGATATAGTGTGTGTGATCACACAGATGCACATATGGAGGTTGTGATTTCAGATATAGTGGTTGTATTGTCTTAGCACTGTGTGTTTGATGATAAATACAGTTGACATATATTCACAAACATAATGTCTGTGATGTTACAGGTGTAGGGGACGAGATGACATAAACCCTGGAGGTGATGTCATATGTAAGGAATCTGATGTCATGAATGCAGTGGTTGTGATGTCATACAGTGGCTGTTATGTTGTATACAATGGATAAGATATCGTGAATTATAGCAGATGTAATCTCAGAAATGCAGTTGGTGTGATGTCATCAACACAGTGGATGCGATGACACAGATACAGTGGACACGATGTACAATATATTTTGGTGATGACATAAACACGGTGGTTTGAGGTCATGAAGTGAGGATGTGATGTCTTGTATAGGGAAAACAATGCCACACATATGGTGAGTGTGACATCATACAAAGAGTGGGTGTGATGTTGTCTATACAGTGGGTGTGAGGACATAGATAGTGGCTGTGATGTCTCATGTATATTGTATATGTTGCACTACATACTGGATGTGATTTCCTATATAGAGATTGTGATGTCATAAGTACAGTAGTGTGATGATAGAAAAATTGGGTGTGATGTCATATATAGTGAATATGATGTCACACGGAAGGTGGGTGTGATGTCATTCAAAAGTGGGTGTTATTTCACTGGAGGGGTTGGCATGAAAAAGATAGAGTGTGTGCAATGTCTGATACAGGGGTTGTTATATCATGCCTGAAGTGGATGTGACATCATAAATACTGTGGTTTGGTGTGATAGAGTGGATATGATATCATCAGCAGTGCAAAGTATGTCACACATATGCCGAGTGTGGTGTCATCAACACAGGGTGTTTGATGTCATACTTAGTGGATATTATGTCATAAATATAGGGGATATGATGTCACAGATATACTGGATGTGATAGGATCCATATAGTGGCTGTGATGTCATTGATAGGGAGGGTGTGATGACACAGATAAAGTGGACGTGTGGTCACTTACATTGGACTTGATGTCATACATAAAGTGGTGTGATGTCCTAAAGAGTGTATGTGATGTCATATAGAGGAGATCTGATGTCATGAATGCAGTGTTTGTGATGTCATAAATACTGAGTATTGATGTCATAGGGTGTGAATGAGATCTGATATACAGTGTGTATAATGTCATATGGGTGCCAAGTGGGATGACTTCCATAATTTTGTGATGGCATCAATAGTGCAGGTGTGACCAGACAGATGGAGTGGCTGTGGTATCAAATATAGTTGGTGAGATGTCATATATACAAAGGGTGTGATATCATGGAAATGGTGGGTGAGAGACACAGGTACAGTGGCTGTGATTGTACAAATATAATGAATATGTTTTTGTATACAATGGATATGATATCAACATATATAGAGGATGAGATCTCATAAATACATTTGGTGTGATATCATCAATTGTGTGGATGTGGTGACAGAAATAGCGTCGATATGAGGTCAGATATAGTGGGTGTGATTTCTTAAAAATGATGGTTTGATTTCATAAAGTGAGGATGTAATGTCTTCTATAGTGCAAAAGATGTTATGCCTATGCCAAGTGTGATGTCATACAAAGAGTGGGTGGGACGCTCTCAATACAGTGGGTGTGATGACACAGACTAGTGACTGTGATGTCACATGGATAGTGTATATTTTGGACTGCATACTGTATGTGGTTTCATATGTCAAGTTTCTGCAGTCATAAGTAGAGTAGTGTGATGACATAAGGATTGGATGTGATGTTATATATAGTACACATGATGTCACACATATAGTGGGTATGATGTCAATAAAAAGTGGGTGTGATATAAGTGGAGAGGTTGTGATGGCAAAGATACAGTTGGTGTGATGTCTGATACAGGGTGTGTGATGGCATGCCTGAAGTCGATGTGAAGTCATAAAGATTGTAGCTTGGATTGATAGAGTGGTTGTGACGTCTTCTGTTGTGCAAATGATGTCATACATATGCCGAGTGTGGTGTAATCAACACAGCAGGTTGTGATATCATACCTAGTGGGTACGATGTCATAAATATAGTGGACAGAATGTCTCACATATACTGTATGTGATATCACAAATATAGTGGCTGTGATATCATCGATAGAGCTGGTGTGATGACACAGATACAATGGACACGATGTTTAATACAGTGGGTGTGATGTCCTCAAAATGGTGGTTTGAGGTCAGAAAGTGAGGCTGTGATGTGTTGTATAATGCAAACGATGCCACACATATGGCGAGTGTGATGTCATAAAAAGAGTGGGTGTGATGTTGTCACCACAATGGGTGTGGTGACACAGATAGTGGCTGTGATGTGAAATGTTAAGTGTATATGTTGCCCTCATACTCGATATGGTTTCATGTATAGAGGCTGTGATGTCATAAGTGCAGTAGTGGGATGACATAAGGATTGGGTGTGATGTTATCTATAGTTCATATGATGTCACACAGAAGGTGGGTGTGATGTCATACAAAAGTGGGTGAGATGTCAGTGGAGACCTTGTGATGACATAGATACAGTGGGTGCAATGTCTGATACAGGGGCTGTGTTGTGCTGCCTGAAGAGGATGTGACATCGTAAATATTCTGGTTTGGTGTGATAGAGTGGGTGCGTTGTCATCTGCAGTGCAAAGGATGTCATACATATGCCAAGTGTTGTGTCATCAACAGAGAGTGTTGTGATGTCATACTTAGTGGATATTATGTCATAAATATCGTGGATGTGATGTCACAGATATACTGGATGTGAGGTCATACATACAGTGGCTGTAATATCATCGATAGAGTGGGTGTGATGACAGAATACAGTGGAAGTTAGGTCAGACAGAGTGCACCTGATGTCATACATAATGTGGTGTCATGTCCTAAATTGTGAATGTGATGTCACATGTAGTGCATATGATGTCATACACATAGTGGCTGTGATGTCATACATACACTGGGTTTGATAAAATTGATCCAATGGGTGTGATGACACAGATACAGTGGGTGTGATGTTAGACATATTGGCTGTGAAGTTACACAATGGTTTTGTTGTCATAACACTGTGTGTGATGCCATATAAAGTGGATATGTGATAAACATAGAGTGTGTGATGTCAGAGATACAGGCATTGTGTGATGTCACACGTATAGTGAATGTGACATCATATACAGTAGATGACATGTCATATATAGTGCATGTGATGTCACCAATAAAGGGAATGTGATGTCATAAATACAAAGGGTTGTTGTCTTAAAGGGTGGATATGGTGTCATGTATAGTGCACCTGATGGCATACATATGCGACCTGTGATTTCTTACATAGTTGGTGTGATATGTTTGACAGAGTGGGTGGTGTGACATCTACAGTAGAGGTGATGGCAGATAGGATGGGTTTCAAGTCAGATATAGACCTTGTGTTGTCATACACTCAGGGTGTGTGACATCATATATAGTGGATATGATATCATAAACCTAGTATGTGCCATGACATACAAACAATGGTATGATGTCATCAAGAGAGGACGTGATGCAATAAATAGTGCCTATGTTGTCCTACATGCAGTGGGTGTGATTTTGTACATACATAGGGTGTGATATCATCAATCAAGTGGGTGTGATTACACATATACTGTGAGCGTGATGTCGGGCACCGTGATTGTAATGTTATTCATACACCATGTGAGATGACATATACTGAGTATGAAGTCATCAACACAGGAGGTGTCTTGTCATAGATTCAGTGGCTGTGATGTCACAAGTATAGAGTATGTGATGTCATATAGATTGGGTGTGCTGTCATGAATAGACTGGATGTGACATCAAGAATATAGTATTGTTATGTCATAAGGAGTGAGTGTGATGTCATATAAAATTCCTTTGATATCATACATATAGTGGTTTTCACGGCACACATATAATAGTTGGGGTATAATCAGTACACTGTAAATAATGGTCCAGCTACAGTGGATGTGATGATAGTTATCCTGGGTGTGATGACATTAATACAGTGGGTGTGATGTCATAGCGTGGTGTGATATCAGAAAAAGTGGATGTGATGTCATATGTAGTTCATATGATGTCATCCATATTGTGGCTGTGTTATCACACATACAATGGGGGTTGTATGATTGATAATCAGGGTGTGATGACAGAGACACAGTAGATGTGCTGTCAGATATAATCGGTGTGAGGTGAGATATAATAACTTAGATGTCATGAGTAGAGTGTTGTGATGTCATAAATCGTGGGTGAGATGTCATATACAGTGCATAATGTGCCGTATATGGTAGATATTATGTCATAAATAGAATGAATGTTATATCATCGATACGGTGGGTGTGATCACACAGACACAGACATGAAGAGTGTGATGTCATATATAGTGGTTGTATTGTCTTAACACAGTGTGTTTCATGTCAAATATAGTTGATATGTATTCACAAACATAGTGGGTATTATGTTACTGATATAGTCGCTGTGATGTCTCAGGTATAGAGGATGAGATGACATAAACCGTGGATGTGATGTCATATATAGGAGATCCAATGTCATGAATGTGGTGTTGCTGATGTCCTAAATACTGATGATTGATGTCATAAAGTCTGAATTTGATGTGATGTAGGGTGTGTATGATATCATACGTGTGTCCAGTGTGAAGACCTCCATAACTGTTGTGAAGGCATTGAAAGAGTGGGTGTGATAACATGGATGCCGTGGCTGTGATATCAAATACAGTGGGTGAGATACCAGGTATAGTCATTTGGTTTTCATGAAACAGTATGGGTGATACCATATATATTGGATATGATGTCATAAATATACCGGTTGTGATGTCATACCTATATGGTTGTGACGTCATAAAGTGTTCCAGTGATGTCATGCATACTGAATGTGATGTCATACATATAGTGTGTAGTGTCATACAGAGAGGGGGTGTAATACAATTGATACACTGGGTTTGATGACACAGATACAGTGGATGCAGTGTCAGATATAGAGGGTGAGGTGGCAGATATAACTTTTTTGTTGTCATGTGTGTGATGTCGTATATAGTGTGTGCGATGTCATGAATGCAGTGGATGTAATCTGGTTACTACAATGGTGTGAACTCAAAGAGTGCATGTGACTTTATGTATGGTGCATAAGGTGTCATATATAAAGTAGGTGTGATGTCGTACATGCAGTTGTTCAGAGCTCATACTTAGAGGGGTTGTGAGGACTCAGATACTATGGATGCAATGTCAGATATCTTGGGAGTGATGTCATGAATACAGTGCCTGTGATGTTATAAATAATGTGGGGTGATGTCATAAACTGTGGATGTGATACCTTATATAGTGTATCTGATGTTAAACATATGGTGAGTGCAATGTCATATATACAAAGGAGTGATATCTTGGAAAGTGTGGGTGTGAGACACAGGTAGAGTGGCTGTGATGGTACAAATATAGTGAATATGTTGTTGTATACAATGGATATGATGTTGACATATATAGAGGATGAGATCTCATAAATACATTAGGTGTGGTATCATGAAAAGAGTGGATGTGTTGACAGAAATAGCATCAATACGAGGTCAGATATAGTGGGTGTGATTTCATAAAAATGGTGGTTTGATTTCATAAAGTGAGGATATAATGTCTTCTGTAGTGCAAAAGATGTTATACCTATGCCGACTGTGATGTCATACAAAGAGTGGGTGTGATGCTCTCAATACAGTGGGTGTGATGACACAGACTAGTGACTGTGATGTCACATGGATAGTGTATATTTTGAACTGCATACTGGATGTGGTTTCATATGTCAAATTTGTGCTGTCATAAGTAGAGTAGTGTGATGACATAAAATTTGGATATGATTTTATATATAGTGTATATGATGTCACACATACAGTTGGTATGATATCAATCAAAAGTGGGTGTGATATAAGTGGAGAGGTTGTGATGACAAAGATACAGTTGGTGTGATGTCTGATACAGGGTGTGTGATGTCATGACTGAAGTGGATGTGAAGTCATAAAGATTGTAGCTTGGAGTGATAGAGTGGATGTGACATCATATGTAGTGCAAATGATGTCATACATATTCCGAGTGTGGTGTAATCAACACAGAGGTTTGTTATGTCATACATAGTGGGTACGATGTCATAAATATAGTGGACAGAATTTCTCACATATACCTGATGTGATATCATACATATAGTGGCTGTGATATCATCAATAGAGCTGGTGTGATGACACAGATACAGTGGACATGATGTCTAATATAGTGGGTGTGATGTCCTCAAAATGGTGGTTTGAGGTCAAAAAGTGAGGCTGTGATGTCTTGTATAATGCAAAAGATGCCATACATATGGTGAGTGTGATGTCATAAAAGGAGTGTGTGTGATGTTGTCTATACAGTGGGTGTGGTGACACAGATAGTGGCTGTGATGTCACATGTTAAGTGTATATGTTGCCCTCATACTGGATGTGGTTTCACATATAGAGGCTGTGATATCATAAGTACAGTAGTGTGATGACATAAGGATTGGGTGTGATATTATATATAGTTCATATGATTTCACACAGAAGATTGGTGTGACGTCACATTAAAGTGGGCGAGATGTCAGTGGAGACAGTGTGATGATATAGATACAGCGGGTGTGATGTTTGATACAGAGGCTGTGATGTCATGCCTGAAGTGTATGTGACTTCATAAACACTGTGATTTGATGTGAAAGAGTGGATGCGACCTCATTTGTAGTGCAAAGGTTGTCATATATATGCTGAGTGTGGTGTCATCAACAAAGAGTGTTGTGATGTAATATTTACTGGATATTATGTCATAAATATAGTGGATATGATGTCAGAGATATACTGGATGTGATGTCATATATATAGTGTCTGTGATATCACTGATAGATTGGGTGTGATGACACATATACACTGGACGTGAGGTCAGATATAGTGGACTTGAGGCATATATAAAGTGGTGTGATGTCCTAAAGAGTCGATGTGATGTCATATGTAGTGCATATGATGTCATACATATAGTGGCTGTGATGTCATCCATACCCTGGGTTTAATAAAATTGATACAGTGGTTCTGATGACACAGATACAGTGAGGGTGATGTCAGACATCATGGCTGTTAACTTACACAATGCTTGTGTTGTCATAACACTATGTGTGATGCCATATAAAGTGGATATGTCATAAACATAGAGTGTGTGATGTCAGAGATACAGGCATCGTGTGATATCACATATATAGTGAATGTGATATCATACAAAGTTGTAGATGACATGTCAAATATAGTGCATGTGATGTCATGAATACTGAGGGTTGTTTTCATAAAGGGTGGATATGAGGTCATGTATAGTGTATATGATGGCATACATATGCCACCCTTGATGTCCTACATAGTTGGTGTGATGCCTTCGACACAGTGGCTGGGATCACATATACAATGGATGTGATAGAAGTTAGAACGGGTTTCAAGTTAGATATAGAGCTTTATAGATATAGATATATATATATAGACTCCCTTCATCTTTTCCAGGAGAAGCTGCGAGGTCTCTGCCTTCAGTAGGGACCTGAAGTTATGGGGGATCCAGGATTCTGCCAGCCCTCCCCATGCCACAATCGCACTTCCTCAGGCAGTCATTCAGAAAATAGAGTCCCTCATTCTCCAATGAAAGCATCTCAAGGATCTTATTTTCTTAATGACAGCCCATCTTCAGGTGTGATTGTGACAGGACCCCAAGTCACCACGTGCCCACCAACCTGCTCCTGTCAAGAGGGAGTACTTCCCCTCAAGTACCACTTTCACGCACATGGAGATCAGGGCATCTGGTCTGCCCAAGGAGGGCTCCCAGTGGCGGCCAGGCCTGGTGTGGCCAGCTCTAGATTGCCAGGGTTTACCTCAGGTGCCCTCCTGGTAAAGGACCAGAGGCATCCAGGTTGAACACTGAACCGCCTGAAACTTCTGAAAAACCACTCCCTCCAGGGTATCCTGAAGCAGAATCCCTGGTCAGTTGAGACACAGCTGGAGACCATACTTCTGGATGAAGATTCTCCAGCCAAGTGAGCCCCAACTGGCTGTGGCACTGTTGCTAGAAGGTGGGTGCCTGGTTACAGGTTTCCGAGTTTTCTTAGGGTCTGCCATTGAGAAAGTGACCTCACCACCCAGGGGCCCCTTCCTGGGATTGACAGTTAACAGCCCTGCACATAGCCCTCAGGATTCTGACAGCTCATCCATCATCCACGCAGCTCCGGGCCACACTCAATTGCACCACATAACCCTCCACACATCTCCCGGGCAGGCTGTGTGTGCAGCTCTGTGTTGACAGACATGGGCCCAGACTCACCTCCCACTTCCCACCGGTTCTCCATCCTGAATGAGTCCCTTTCTCTCAAAGCCTGTCAGTGTCCCCAGATGCACACCGGGGCTGATGACCACATGGACTTCTAGGGATGTCCTCAGACATAGGTGGGACAAGACCTGGAAAATATGGGAGTCCGTGTCTCAGGCAGGCAGTGCCTCCAGCCCCTGTAGGTTCGTCTTATTATTAATCTCCTATCTGTCCCTCTTCTGATGAGAACCCACAGTCATTTTCGTATTCACTGTGCTTGGGTGTCTGT
>JAGTXW010001336.1:672618-690292 GCA_020226075.1 Hydropotes inermis
AGTGTTTGTGATGTCCCAAATACTGACTATTGATGACATAAAGTCTGAATTTGATGTGATGTAGGGTGTGTATGATGTCATACGTATGCCAAGTGTGAAGACTTCCTTAATTGTTGTGAAGGCATTGATAGAGCGGGTGTGATCACACAGATGCAGTGGCTGTGATGTCAAATACAGTGGGTGAGATGCCAGGTATAGTCGTTTTGTTTTCATGAAACACTATGGGTGATATCCTATATATTGCATATGATGTCATAAATATACTGGATGTGATGTCATACCTATATGGGTGTGACATCATAAAGTGTACATGTGATGCCATGCATACTGAAAGAAATGTCATACGTATAGTGTGTAGTGTCATACAGAGAGTGGGTGTGATACAATTGATACATGGGGTTTGATGACACAGATATAGCGGATGTAGTGTCAGACATAGAGGGTGAGATGGCAGATATAACTTTTGTGTTGTATTGTGTGTATTCCTATATCGTGTGTGTGATGTCATGAATGCAGTGGATGTAATGTGGTTTCTACAATGGTGTGAACTCAAAGAGTGGATGTGACGTTATGTATGGTGCATAAGTTGTCATATATAAAGTGGGTGTGATGTCATACATACAGTTGTACAGAGATCATAATTAGAGGGGTTGTGAGGACACAGATACTGTAGATGAAGTGTTATATATCGTGGGAGTGATGACATGAATACAGTGCCTGTGATGTCATAAATAATGTGGTGTGATGTCATAAACTGTGGATGTGATACCTTATATAGTGTATCTAATATTAAACATATAGTGGGTGCAATGTTATATATACAAAGGATGTGATATCATGGAAAGTGTGAGTGTGAGACACAGGTACAGTGACAGTGATGGAAGAAATATAGTGAACATGTTGTTGAATACAATGGATATGATGTTGACATATATAGAGGATGAGATCTCATAAATAGATTTGGTGTGATATCATCTATAGAGTGGATGTGGTGATACAAATAGTGTTGATATGATGACAAATATAGTGGGTGTGATGTCATACAAATGGTGATATTTTATTTCACAAAGTGAGGATGTAATGTATTCTACAGTGCAAAAGATGCTATACCTATGATGAGTGTGATGTCATACAAAGAGTGGGTGTGATGCTCTCGATAAAGTGGGTGTGATGACACAGAGTAGTGAGTGTGATATCACATGGATGGTGTATATTTTGAACTGCATACTGGATGTGGCTTCATATGTCAAGGTTGTGCTGTCATAAGTACAGTAGTGTGATGACATAAGCAGTGGATATGATGTTATATATAGTGCATATGACGGCACACATATAGTGGGTGTGATGTCATTCAAAAGTGGGTGTTACCTAACACATAGACCCATTGCAAAACTCATCACTGGGCACTCCATTGCACTCCAGAGAGAAGAACTCCATTTCCTCGCTCCAGAACATTGACACAAGCTTCCCTAACCAGGAAACCTTGACAAGCCAATCGTCCAACACCACCCACTGGGTAAAATCTTCACAATAAAAAGGAACTACAGACCAGCAGAATACAGAAAGCCCACCCCAGACAGAGCAATCTAAACAAGATGAAAAGGCAAAGAAATACCCAACAAGTAAAGGAACATGAAAAATGCCCACCAAATCAAACAAAAGAGGAGGAGATAGGGAATCTATCTGAAAAAGAATTTCGAATAATGATATTGAAAATGATCCAAAATCTTGAAAGCAAAATGGAGTTACAAATAGCCTGGAGTTATAAATAGCCTGGAGACAAAGACTGAGAAGATGCAAGAAATGTTTAACAAGGACATAGAAGAAATAAAAAAGAGTCAATTAAAAATGAATAATGCAATAAATGAGATCAGAAACACTCTGGAGGGAACCATGAGTAGAATAAGAGAGACAGAAGATAGGATAAGTGAGGTAGAAGATAAAAGGGTGGAAATAAATGAAGCATAGAGGAAAAAAGAAAAAAGAATAAAAAGAAATAAGGACAACCTCAGGGACCTCTGGGACAATGTGAAATGCCCCAACATTCGAATCATAGGAGTCCCAGAAGAAGAAGACAAAAAGAAAGGCCATGAGAAGTTACTTGAGGAGATAATAGCTGAAAACTTCCCTAAAATGGGGAAGGAAATAGTCACCCAAGTCCAAGAAACCCAGAGAGTTCCAAACAGGATAAACCCAAGGCAAAATACCCCAAGACACATATTAATCAAATTAGCAAAGATCAAACACAAAGAACAACTATTAAAAGCAGCAAGGGAGAAACAACAAATAACACATAAAGGGATTCCCATAAGGATAACAGCTGATCTATCAATAGAAACCCTTCAGGCCAGAAGGGAATGGCAGGACAAACTTAGAGTAATGAAAGAGAATAACCTACAACCAAGACTACTGTACCCAGCAAGGATCTCATTCAGATATGAAGGAGAATTCAGAAGCTTTACAGACAAGCAAAAGCTGAGAGAATTCAGCACCACCAAACCAGCTCTTCAACAAATGCTAAAGGATCTTCTCTAGACAGGAAACACAGGAAGGTTGTGTAAACGTGAACCCCCAAACAGCAAACTAAATGGCAATGGGACCATACCTATCAATAATTACCCTAAATGTAGATGGGTTGAATGCCCCAACCAAAAGACAAAGACTGGCTGAATGGATACAAAAACAAGACCCCTATATATGCTGTCTACAAGAGACCCACTTCAAAACAAGGGACACATACAGACTAAAAGTGAAGGGCTGGAACCAAATATTTCATGCAAACGGAGACCAAAAGAAAGCAGGAGTTGCAATACTCATATCAGATAAAATAGACTTTCAAATAAAGGCTATGAAAAGAGACAAAGAAGGACACTACATAATGATCAAAGGATCAATTGAAGAAGAAGATATAACAATTATAAATATATATGCACCCAACATAGGAGCACCGCAATATGTAAGGCAAATACTAACGAGGATGAAAGAGGAAATTAATAGTAACACAATAATAGTGGGAGACTTTAATACCCCACTCACAACTATGGATAGATCAACTAAACAGAAAATTAACAAGGAAACACAAACTTTAAAGGACACAATGGACCAGCTAGACCTTATGGACATCTATAGAACTTTTCACCCTAAAACAATCAACTTCACATTTTTCTCAAGCGCACACGGAACCTTCTCCAGAATAGGTCACATCCTGGGCCATAAATCTAGTCTTGGTAAGTTCAAAAAAATTGAAATCATTCCAGTCATCTTTTCTGACCACAGTGCAGTAAGATTAGATCTCAATAACAGGAAAAAAAATTATTAAATATTCAAGCATATGGAGGCTAAACAACACGCTTCTGAATAACCAACATATCATAGAAGAAATCAAAAAAGAAATCAAAATATGCATAGAAAAGAATGAAAATGAATACACAACAACCCAAAACCTATGGAACACTGTAAAAGCAGTGCTAAGGGGACGATTCATAGCATTACAGGCCTACCTCAAGAGACAAGAAAAAAGTCAAATAAATAACCTAACCCTACACCTAAAGCAACTAGAGAAGGAAGAAATGAAGAACCCCAGGGTTAGTAGAAGGAAAGAAATCTTAAAAATTAGGGCAGAAATAAATGCAAAAGAAACTAAAGAGACCATAGCAAAAATCAACAAAGCTAAAAGCTGTGTTTTTTTTTTTGAAAAAATAAACAAAATTGACAAACCATTAGCAAGACTCATTAAGAAACAAAGAGAGAAGAACCAAATTAACCAAATTAGAAACGAAAATGGAGAGATTACAACAGACAACACTGAAATACAAAGAATCATAAGAGACTACTACCAGCAGCTCTATGCCAATAAAATGGACAACTTCGAAGAAATGGACAAGTTCTTAGAAAAGTATAACTTTCCAAAACTGAACAAGGAAGAAATAGAAGATCTTAACAAACCCATCACAAGCAAGGAAATCCAAACTGTAATCAGAAATCTTCCAGCAAACAAAAGCTCAGGACCAGATGGCTTCACAGCGGAATTCTACCAAAAATTTAGAGAAGAGCTAACACCAAGCTTACTCAAACTCTTCCAGAAAATAGCAGAAGAAGGTAAACTTCCAAACTCATTCTATGAGGCCACCATCACCTTAATTCCAAAACCAGACAAAGATGCCACAAAAAAAGAAAACTACAGGCCAATATCACTGATGAACATAGATGCAAAAATCCTTAACAAAAGTCTAGCAAACAGAATCCAACAACATATTAAAAAAAATTATACACCATGACCAAGTGGGCTTTATCCCAGGAATGCAAGGATTCCTTAATATCCGCAAATCAATCAGTGTGGTACACCACATTAACAAATTGAAAGATAAAAACCATATGATCATCTCAATAGATGCAGAAAATGTCTTTGACAAAATTCAACATACATTTATGATCAAAACTCTCCAGAAAGCAGGAATAGAAGGAACATACCTCAACATAATAAAAGCTATACATGACAAACCCACAGTAAGCATTACCGTCAATGGGGAAAAATTGAAAACATTTCCCCTAAAATCAGGAACATGACAAGGGTGCCCACTCTCACCACTTCTATTCAACATAGTTTTGGAAGTGTTGGCCACAGCAATCAGGGCAGAAAAAGAAGTAAAAGGAATCCAGATAGGAAAAGAAGAAGTGAAACTATCACTGTTTGCAGATGACATGATCCTCTACATAGAAAACCCTAAAGACTCTACCAGAAATTTACTAGAGCTAATCAACGAATATAGTAAAGTTGCAGGATATAAAAATAACACACAGAAATCTCTTGCATTATTATACACTAACAATGAGAAAACAAAGAGAAATTAAGGAAACAATACCATTCACCATTGCATCAAAAAGAATAAAATACTTAGGAATATATCTACCTAAAGAAACAAAAAACTTATACATAGAAAACTACAAATCACTGATGAAAGAAATCAAAGAGGACACAAACAGATGGAGAAATATACCATGTTCAAAGATTGGAAGAATCAACATTGTCAAAATGGCCATACTACCCAAAGCAATCTACAGATTCAATGCAATCCCTATCAAGCTACCAACGGTATTTTTCACAGAACTAGAACAAATAATTTCACAATTTGTATGGAAATACAAAAAACCTCGAATAGCCAAAGTAATCTTGAGAAAGAAGAATGGAACCAGAGGAATCAATCTGCCTGACTTCAGACTATACTACAAAGCCACAGTCATCAAGACAGTATGGTATTGGTACAAAGACAGATATATAGATCAATGGATCAGAATAGAAAGCCCAGAGATAAATCCACAAGGATATAGTCACCTTATCTTCGACAAAGGAGGCAAGGAGATACAATGGAAAAAAGATAGCCTCTTTAACAAGTGGTGGTGGGAAAATTGGTCAACCACTTGTAAAAGAATGAAACTAGAACACTTTCTAACAACATACACAAAAATAAATTCAAAATGGATTAAACATCTAAATGTACGACCAGAAACTATAAAACTCCTAGAGGAGAACATAGGTAAAACACTCTCCGACATAAATCACAGCAGGATCTTCTATGACCCACATCCCAGGATATTAGAAACAAAAGCAAAAATAAACAAATGGGAACTAATGAAACTTAAAAGCTTTTGCACAGCAAAGGAAACTATAAGCAAGGTGAAAAGACAGCCGTAAGATTGGGAGAAAATAATAACAAACGAAGCAACAGACAAGGGCTTAATCTCAAAAATATACAAGCAACTCCTCCAGCTCAACTCCAGAAAAATAAATGATCCAATAAAAAAATGGGCCAAAGAACTAAACAGACACTTCTCCAAGGAAGACATACAGATGGCTAAGAAACACATGAAAAGATGCTCAACATCACTCATTATCAGAGAAATGCAAATCAAAACCACAATAAGGTACCATTATACACCAATCAGGATGGCTGCTATCCAAATGTCTACAAGCAATAAATGCTGGAGAGGATGTGGAGAAAAGGGAACCCTCTTACACTGTTGGTGGGAATGCAAACTAGTACAGCCACTATGGAAAACAGTGTGGAGATTTCTTAAAAAACTGGAAATAGAACTGCCATATGACCCAGCAATCCCACTTCTGGGCATACACACCAAGGAAACCAGATCTGAAAGAGACATGTGCACCCCAATGTTCATCGCAGCACTGTTTATCATAGCCAGGACATGGAAGCAACCTAGATGCCCATCAGCAGACAAATGGATAAGGAAGCTGTGGTACATATACACCATGGAATATTACTCAGCCATTTAAAAGAATTCATTTGAATCAATTCTAATGAGATGGATGAAACTGGAGCCCATTATACAGAGTGAAGTAAGCCAGAAAGATAAAGACCATTACAATATACTAACACATATATATGGAATTTAGAAAGATGTTAATGATAACCCTATATGCATAACAGAAAAAAAAGACACAGATTTATAGAACAGTCTTTTAGACTCTGTGGGAGAAGGCAACGGTGGGATGTTTCAAGAGAACAGCATTGAAACATGTATATTATCTAGGGTGAAACAGATCACCAGCTCAGGTTGGATGCATGAGACAAGTGCTCGGACCTGGTGCACTGGGAAAACCTAGAGGGAGCGTGTGGAGAGGGAAGTAGGAGGGGGGATCGGGATGGGAAACACATGTAAACTCATGGCTGTTTCATTTCAATGTATGACAAAATCCACCACAAATAAAAAAAGAAAAAAAATAGAAAAGGTAAAAAAAAAAGTGGGTGTGATATCAGTGGAGAGGTTGTGATGACAAAGATACAGTTGGTGTGATGCCTGATACAGGGTGTGTGATGGCTTGCCTGAAGTGGATGTGAAGTCATAAAGATTGTGGCTTGGTGTGATAGAGTGGATGTGACGTTTTCTGTAGTGCAAATGATATCATACATGTGCCGAGTGTGGTGTAATCAACACACAGGGTTGTGTTGTCATACATAGTGGATATGATGTCATAAATATAGTGGACAGAATGTCTCACATATACTGGATGTGATATCATACATATATTGGCTGTGATATCATCGATAGAGTTGGTGTGATGACACAGATACAGTAGACACGATGTCTAATATAGTGTGTGTGATGTCCTCCAAATGGTGGTGTGAGGTCAAAAAGTCAGGCTGTGATGTCTTGTATAATGCATACGATGCCACACATATGGCCAGTGTGATGTCATAAAAAAAGTGGTTGTGATGTAATCTATACAGTGGGTGTGATGACACAGATAGTGGCAGTGATGTCACAGGTTAAGTGAATATGTTGCCCACATACTGGATATGGTTTCATATATAGAGGCTGTGATTTCATAAGTAGAGTAGTGTGATGACATAAGGATTGGGTGTGACGTTATATATAGTTCATATGATGTCACCCAGAAGGTGGGTGTTATGTCATACAAAAGTTGGTGAGATATCAGTGGAGACAGTGTGATGACATAGATACAGTGGGTGCGATGTCTGATACAGGGGCTGTGTTGTCCTGCCCGAAGTGGATGTGACTTCATAAATACTGTGGTTTGGTGTGATAGAGTGTGTGTGTTGTCATCTGCAGTGCAAAGGATGTTATACATATGCCGAGTGTTGTGTCATCCACACAGAGTGTTGTGATGTCATACTTGGTGGATTTTATGTTATAAATATAGTGGATGTGATGTCACAGATATACTTGATGTGAGGTCATACATATAGTGGCTGTGATATCATTTATAGGGTGAGTGGGATGACAGAGATACAGTGGAAGTTAGGTCAGATAGAGTGCACCTGATGTCATACATAAAGTGGTGTGATATCCTAAATTGTGAATGTGATGTCTCATGAAGTGCATATGATGTCATACACATAGTGGCTGTGATTTCACACATACACTGGGTATGATAAAATTGATCCACTGGGTGTGATGACACAGACACAGTGGGTGTGATGTCAGACATAGTGGCTGTGAAGTTACACAATGGTAGTGTTGTCATTACACTGTGTGTGACGCCATATAAAGTGGATATATCATAAACATAGAGTGTGCCATGTCAGAGATACAGGCATTGTGTGAAGTCACACATAAAGTGAATGTGATATCATACACAGGAGATGAAATGTCATATATAGTGCATGTGATATCATCAATAAAGGGCATGTGATGTCATAAATACTAATGGTTGTTGTCTTAAAGGGTGGATATGATGTCATGTATAGAGCACATGATAGCATACATATGCCACCTGTGATGTCTTACATAGTTGTGTGATGTCTTTGACAGAGTGGATGTGATGACATATACAGTAGATGTGACGAAAGATAGAATGGGTTTCAAGTCAGATATAGAGCTTGTGTTTTCATAGACACAGGTTGTATGTCATCATATATAGTGGATATGATGTCATAAAAATAGTGGGTGCCATGATATACAAACAATGCTATAATGTCATCAAGAGAGGATGTGATGACATAAATAGTGCCTATGGTGTCCTACAGGCAGTGGGTGTGATTTCATACATACATAGGCTGTGATATCATCAATCAAGTGGGTATGATTACACAGATACTGTGAGTGTGATGTCAGATACCATGGATGTGTTGTCATTCATACACCATGTGAGATGTCATATATACAGAGTATGATTTCATAAACATAGGAGGTGTCTTTTCATAGATCCAGTGGCTGTGAGGTCGCAAGTATAGAGTATGTGATGTCATATAGAGTGGGTGTGCTGTCATGAATAGAGTGGATGTGACGTCATGAATACAGTATTGTTATGTCATAAAGAGTGAGTGTGATGTCATATAGAATTCCTGTGATGTCATACATGTAGTGTGTTTCATGTCTCACATATAGTACGTGTCGTATAATCAGTACACTCTAAGTATTGGTCCAGCTACAGTGGATGCCATGACTGTCCTGTCATGGACAGTGGATGCCAGTGGTGTCCTGGGTGTGATGACATGAATACAGTGGGTGTGATGTCATAGCATGGCATGATATCATAAAGAGTGGATGTGATGTCATATGTAGTTTATATGATGCCATACATATTGTGGCTGTGTTATCATACATACAATGGGGGTTGTATGATCGATAATCTGGGTGTATGACAGAGATACAGTGGATGTGCTCTCAGATATAATCGGTGTGAGGTGAGATATCATAGCTTTGATGTCATGAGTAGAGTGTTGTGATGTCATAAGGTGTGGGTGAGATGTCATATACAGTGTATATGGTGCCATATATACAATAGATATGATTTCATAAATAGAGTGTTTGTTTTATCATTGATACAGTGGGTGTGATCACACAGACAAAGACATGAAGAGTGTGATGTCATATATAGTGGTGGTATTGTCTTAACACATTGTGTTTCATGTCAAATATAGCTTATATGTATTCACAAACAGTGGGTGTTATGTTACCGATATAGTGGCTGTCATGTCACACATATAGGAGATGAGATGTCATAAACCGTGGATGTGATGTCATATATAGGAGATCTGATGTCATGAATGCAGTGTTTGTGATGTCCTAAATACTGATGATTGATGTCATAAAGCCTTAATTTAATGTGATGTAGGGTGTGTATGATGTCATACGTGTGCCAAGTGTGGAGACTTCCATAATTGTTGTGAAGTCCCTGATAGAGTGGGTGTCACCACACAGATCCAGTGGCTGTGATGTCAAATACAGTGGGTGAGATGTCAGGTATATTTGTTTTGTTTTCATGAAACAGTATGGGTGATATCATATATATTGCATATGATGTCATAAATATACTGGATGTGATATCATACCTATACGGGGTGTGAGTGTACATGTGATGCCATGCATACTGATAGAGATGTCATACGTATAGTGTGTAATGTCATACAGAGAGTGGGTGTGATAGAATTGATACACTGGGTTTGGTGACACAGATAGAGTGGATGTAGTGTCAGATATACAGGGTGAGATGGCAGATATAACTTTTGTGTTGTCATGTGTGTGAATTCCTATATAGTGTGTGTGATGTCATGAATGCAGTGGAAGTAATGTGGTTTCTAAAATGGTATGAACTCAAAGAGTGGATGTGACGTTATGTATGGTGCATAAGATGTTATATATAAAGCGGGTGTGATGTCATACATACAGTTGTTCAGAAATCATAATTAGAGGGGTTTTGAGGACACAGATACTGTGGATGCAGTGTTAGATATTGTGGGAGTGATGACATGAATACAGTTCCTGTGATGTCATAAATAATGTGGTGTGATGTCATAAACTGTGGATGTGATACCTTATATAGTGTATCTAATGTTAAACATATAGTTGGTGCAATGTCATATACACAAAGGGTGTGATATCATGGAAAGTGTGGGTGTGAGACACAGGTACAGTGGCTGTGATGGTACAAACATCGTGAATAGGTTGTTGTATACAATACAATGGATATGATGTCAGCATATATAGAAGATGAGATCTCGTAAATAGATTTGGTGTGATATCATCAATACAGTGGATGTGGTGAAAGAAATAGCATTGATATGATATGAAATATTGTGGGTGTGATGTCATAAAAATGGTGGTTTGATTTCATAAAGTGAGGATGTAATGTCTCCCATAGTGCAAAAGATGCTATACATATGCCAATTGTGATGTCAAACAAAGAGTGGGTGTGATGCTCTCAATACAGTGGGTGTGATGACACAGACTAGTGACAGTGATGTCACATGGATAATGTATATTTTGAACTGCATACTGGATGTAGTTTCATATGTCAAGTTTGTGCTGTCCTAAGTACAGTAGTGTGATGACATAAGCTTTGGATGTGATATTATATATAGTGCATATGATATCACACATGTAGTGGGTGTGATGTCATACAAAAGTGGGTGTGATATAAGTGGAGAGGTTGTGATGACAAAGATACAGTTGGTGTGATATATGATACAGGGAGTGTGATGTCAGGCCTGAAGTGGATGTGAAGTCATAAAGATTGTGGCTTGGTGTGATAGAGTGGATGTAACGTCTTCTCTAGCACAAATGATGTCATACATAGGCCGAGTGTGGTGTAATCAACACACAGGATTATGATGTCATACATAGTTGGTACGATGTCATAAATATAGTGGACACAATGTCTCACCTATACTGGATGCGATATCATACATATAGTGGCTGTGATATCATCGCTAGAGTTGGTGTGATGAAACAGATACAATGGACACGATGTCTAATATAGTGGGTGTGATATCGTTAAAATGGTGATTTGAGGTCAAAAAGTGAGGATGTGATGTCTTATATAATGCACACGATGCCACACATATGGCGAGTGTGATGTCATAAAAAGAGTGGGTGTGATGTTGCCTATAAGTGGGTGTGATAACCCAGATAGTGGCTGTGATGTCACATGTTAATTGTATATGTTGCCATCATACTGGATGTGGTTTCATATATAGAGTCTGTGATGTCCTAGGTACAGTAGTGTGATGACATAAAGACTGGGTGTGATGTTATATATAGTTCATATGATGTCACCCAGAAGGTGGGTGTGATGTCATACAAAAGTGGGTGAGATGTCAGTGTAGACGGTCTGATGACATAGATACAGTGGGTGCGGTGTCTGATACAGGGGCTGTGTTGTCGTGCCTGAAGTGGATGTGACATTGTAAATAATGTGGTTTGGTGTGATAGAATGGGGGCGTTGTCATCTGCAGTGCAAAAGATGTCATACATATGCTGAGTTTTGTGTCATCAACACAGAGTGTTGTGATGTCATACTTAGTGGTTATTATGTCATAAATATAGTGGATGTGATGTTACAGATATACTGGATGTGAGGCCATTCATATAGTGGATGTGATGTCATTAAACGGTGGTTGTTATGACAGAGGTACAGAGGAAGTGAGGTCAGATAGCATGGTCCTGACTTCATACATAAAGTGGTGTGATGTCCTAAATTGTGGATGTGATGTCACATATAGTGCATATGATGTCATACACATAGTGGCTGTGTTGTCGATACTGTGGGTGTGAAGTCAGACATAGTGGCTTTGAAGTTACACAATGGCTGTGTTGTCATAAGATTGTCTGTGATCCCATATAAAGTTGATATGTCATAAACATAGAGTGTGTGATGTCAGAGATACAGGCATTGTGTGATGTCACACATATAGTGAGTGTGATATCATACACAGTAGATGGTATGTCATATATAGTGCATGTGATGTTATCAATAAAGCGCATGTGATGTCATAAATACTAAGGGTTGTTGTCTTAAAGAGTGGATATTTTGTCATGTATAGTGCACATGATGGCATAAATATGCCACCTGTGATTTCTTACATAGTTGGTGTGATGTCTTCAACAGAGTGGTTGTGATGACATATACAGTAGATGTGATGGCAGATAGAATGGGTTTCAAGTCAGATATAGAGCTTGTGTTGTCATACACACAGTGTGTGTCATCATATATATTGTATATGATGTCAAAAACATAGTGGGTTCCATGACATATAAACAATCGTACGATGTCATCAAGAGAGGATGTGATGTCATAAATAGTGCCTATGGTGTCCTACATTCAGTGGGTGTGATTTCATACATACAAAGGGTGTGATATCATCAATCAAGTGGGTGTGATTACACAGATACTGTGAGTGTGATGTCGGATACAGTGGTTGTATTGTCATTCATACACCATATGAGATGTCATATATACTGATTATGCTGTCATAAACATAGGAGGTGTCTTGACATAGATACAGTGGCTGTGATGTTGCAAGTATAGAGTATGTGATGTCATATAGAGTGGGTGTGTTGTCATGAATACAGTGGATGTGACCTCATGAATACAGTACTGTTGTCATAAAGAGTCAGTGTGGTGTCATATAGAATTCCTGTGATGTAATACATATAGTGGGTTTCATGTCACGCATATAATAGGTGTGGTATAATCAGTACACTAAAAGTACTGGTCCAGCTACAGTGGATGTGATGACAGGTATCCTGGGTGTGATGCCATGAATAGAGTGGGTGTGATGTCACAGCGTGGTGTGATATCATAAAGAGTGGATATGATGTCATATGTAGTTTGTATGATGTCATACATATTTCGGCTGTGTTATCATACATACAATGGGGGTTACATGACCGATAATCAGGGTCTGATGACAGAGATACAGTGGATGTGCTGTCAGATATAATTGGTGTGAGGTGAGATATAATAGCTTTGATGTCATGAGTCGAGTGTTGTGATGTCATAAATTGTGGGTGAGGTGTCATATACAGTGCCTATTGTGCCATATATAGAGTAGATGAGTTGTCATAAATTGAGTGTGTGTTATATCATCGATACAGTTGGTGTGATCACACAGACATAGACATGAATTGTATGATGTCATATACAGTGGTTGTACTGTGTTAACAGAGTGTGTTTCATGTCAAATATAGTTGATATATATTCACAAACATAGTGGGTATTATGTTACCTATACAGTGGCTGTGATGTCACAGGTATAGGGGATGAGATGTCATAAACTGTGGATGTGATGTCATGTATAGATGATCTGATGTCATGAATGCAGTGTTTGCAATGTCCTAAATACTGATGATTGATGTCATAAAGTCTGAATTTGGTGTGATCTAGGGTGTGTATGATATCATACGTGTGCCAAGTGTGAAGACTTTCATAATTGTTGTGAAGGCATTGATAGAGTGATTGTGACCAAACAGATGCAGTGGCAGTATTGTCAAATACAGTGGGTGAGATGGCAGGTATAGTCGTTTTGTTTTCATGAAACAGTATGGGTGAGATCATATGTACTGGATATGATGTCATAAATATACTGGATGTTATGTCATACATATATGGGTGTGATGTCATGAAGTGTTCATGTGATGTCAGGCATACTGAACGTGATGTCATACATATAGTGTGTAATGACACACAGAGAGTGGGTAAAATGCAATTGATACCCTGGTTTGATGGCACAGATACAGTGGATGTAGTGTCAGATATAGAGGGTGAGATGGCAGATATAACTTTTGTGTGGTCATGTGTGTGATGTCGTATATGATGTGTGTGATGTCATGAATGCAGTGGACGTAATGTGGTCACTACATTGGTGTTAACTCAAAGAGTGGATGTGACGTTATGTATGGTGCATAAGATGTCATATAGAAAGTGGGTGTGTTGTCATACACACAATTGTTCAGAGATAATACATAGAGGGTTTGGGATGACACAGATACAGTGGATACAGTGTTAGATATCGTGGGAGTGATGACATGAATACAGTGCATGTGATGTCATAAATAATGTGGCGTGATGTCATAAACTGTGGATGTGATACCTTATATAGAGTATCAGATGTTAAACATATAGTGGGTGCAATGTCATATATAAAAACCGTGTGATATCATGGAAAGAGTGGGTGTGAGACACAGGTACAGTGGCTGTGATGGTACAAACATAGTGAATAGGTTGTTGTATACAATAAAATGGATATGTCATCGACATATATAGAGGATGAGATCTCATAAATAGAGTTGGTGTGATATCATCAATACAGTGGATGTGGTGACAGAAATAGCGTCAATACGATGTCAAATATAGTGGGTGTGATTTCATAAAAATTGTGGTTTTATTTCATAAAGTGAGGATGTAATGTCTCCTATATTGCAAAAGATGCTATACGTATGCTCAGTGTGATGTCATACAAAGAGTTGGTGTGATGCTCTCAATACAGTGGGTGTGATGACACAGACTAGTGACAGTGATGTCACATGGATAGTGTATATTTTGATGGGCATACTGGATGTGGTTTCATATGTCAAGTTTGTGCTGTCCTAAGTACAGTATTGTGATGACAAAAGCAGTGCATATGATGTTATATATAGTGCACATGATGTCACACATATAGTGGGTGTGATGTCATACAAAAGTGGGTGTGACATCAGTGGAGAGGTGTGATGACAAAGATACAGTTGGTGCGATGTATGATACAGGGTGTGTGATGTCATGCCTGAAGTGGATGTGAAGTAATAAAGGTTGTGGCTTAGTGTGATAGAGTGGATGTGACGTCTTCTGTAGCTCAAATGATGTCATACATATGCCGAGTTTGGTGTAATCAACACACAGGGTTGTGATGTCATACATAGTGGGTATGATGTCATAAATATAGTGGACAGAATGTCTCACCTATACTGGATGCAATATCATATATATAGTGGCTGTGATATCATCGATAGTGTTGGTGTGATGACACAGATACAATGGACACGATGTCTAATATAGTGGGTGTTATATCCTCAAAATGGTGGTTTGAGGTCAAAAAGTGAGGATGTGATGTCTTGTATAATGCACACGATGCCACATATATGGTGAGTGTGATGTCATATAAAGATTGGGTGTGATGTTGCCTATACAGTGGGTGTGATGACCCAGATAGTGGCTGTGATGTCACATGTTAAGTGTATATGTTGCCCTCATACTGGATAATGGTTTCATATATAGAGTCTGTGATGTCCTAGGTACAGTAGTGTGATGACATAAAGATTGCGTGTGATGTTATATACAGTTCATAGGATGTCACCAAGAAGGTGGGTGTGATATCATACAAAAGTGTGTGAGATGTCAGTGTAGACGGTCTGATGACACAGATACAGTGGGTGTGGTGTCTGATACAGGGGCTGTGTTGTCATGCCTGAAGTGAATGTGACATCGTAAATACTATGGTTTGTTGTGATAGAGTGTGTGCATTGTCATCTGCAGTGCAAAGGATGTCATACATATGACGAGTGTTGTGTCATCAACACAGAGTGTTGTGATGTCATACTTAGTGGATATTATGTCATAAATATAGTGGATGTGGTGTTACAGATATACTGGATGTGAGGCCATGCATATAGTGGCTGTGATATCATGGATACGGAGGGTGTGATGACAGAGGTACAGAAGAAGTGAGGTCAGATAGAGTGGACCTGATCTCATATATAAAGTGGTGTGAGGTCCTAAATTGTGGATGTGATGTCACATGTAGTGCATATGATATCATAGAGGTAGTGGCTGTGATGTCGATCCTGTGGTGTGCTGTCAGACATAGTGGCTGTGAAGTTACACAATGGCTGTGTTGTCATAACACTACCTGTGATCCCATATAAAGTGGATATGTCATAAACATAGAGTGTGTGATGTCAGAGATACAGGCATTGTGTGATGTCACACATACAGTGAATGTGATATACTACACAGTAGATGACATGTCATATATAGCACATGTGATGTCATCAGTAAAGATCATGTGATGTCATAAATACTAAGGATTGTTGTCTTAAAGGGTGGATACGGTGTCATGTATAGTGCACATGATGGCATACATATGCCACCTGTGATGTCTTACATAGTTGGTGTGATGTATTCGACAGAGTGTGTGTGATGACATATACAGTAGATGTGATGGCAGATAGAATGGGTTTCAAGTCAGATATAGAACTTGTCTGGTCATACAAACAGTGTGTGTGACATCATATATAGTGGATACGATGTCATAAACATAGTGGGTGCCATGACATACAAACAATGGTATGATGTCATCAACAGAAGATGTGATGTCATAAATAGTGCCTATGGTGTCCTACATGCAGTTGGTGGGATTTCATACATACATAGGGTGTGATGTCATCAATCAAGTGGGTGTGATTACACAGATACTGTGAGTTTGATGTCGGATGCCATGGTAGTATTGTCATTCATACACCATGTGAGATGTCATATATACAAAGTATGATGTCATAAACACAGCAGGTGTCTTGTCATAGATACAGTATCTGTGATGTCACAAGTATAAAGTATGTGATGTCATATAGAGTGGGTGTGCTGTCATGAATAGAGTGGATGTGACATCATGGATACAGTATTGTTATGTCATAAAGAGTGAGTGTGATGTCATATAGAATTTCTCTGATGTCATACATATAGTGGGTTTCATGTCACACGTATAGTATGTGTGGTATAATCAGTACACTATAAGTAACGGTCCAACTACAATGGATGCGTTCATGGGTATCCTGGGTGTGATAACATGAAAAAGTTGGGGTGATGTCATAGCATGGTGTGATATCACAAAGAGTAGATGTAATGTCACATATAGTTCACATGATGTCATATATATTGTGGCTGTGTTATACATATGATGAGGGTTTTATGATCGACAATCTGGGTGTGATGACAGACATACAGTGGATGTACTGTCAGATATAATCAGTGTCAGGTGAGATATAATAGCTTTGATGTCATGAGTAGAGTGATTTGATGTTATAAACAGTGGGTGAGATGTCATATACAGTGCATATTGTGCCATATATACAGTAGATGTGATGTCATAAATTGAGTATGTGTTATATCATCAATACAGTGGGTGTGATCACACAGACACAGACATGAAGAGTGTGATGTCATATATAGTGGTTGTATTGTCTTAACAGGGTGTGTTTCGTGTCAAATATAGCTGATATGTATTCAGAAAAATAGTGGATATTATGTTACCGATATAGTGGCTGTGATATCACAGGTATAGGGGATAAGATGTAAGAAATCGTGGATGTGATGTCATATATAGGAGATCTGATGTCATGAATGCAGTGTTTGTGATGTCCTAAATACTGACGATTG
>JAGTXW010001336.1:730292-753336 GCA_020226075.1 Hydropotes inermis
TACAGCTCTCCGTGTGTTAACTTTATCATCCCTGTGGTGGCGACCAAAACATCATATTCTGGGGATGAGAATTGGGGTGATAGGGGCTGATCCTGGGGTGAGAGGCATCAGGATTCTCAGGCCAATATGGATACATGGGGATGGAGTTAATACAGGATTAACTGTAGAAAATGCAGAAAGGTTCCTTGGGGAACATGAAGGGAAACCCTATCACAACCTCTTTCTGAGATTCCCACATGTAGATAAACAGTGGTTTTGCATCTGGACAACTTAGGGCATGCACTTTGTGGGCAGGTGTGAGAGGAGACGGGGCTCAGGTTCCTTTGGAAGCAGGACTCTAGGAGGGACCGAGGGGAGGGTCAGGGTGCCTCTGTGACCTGAGCATGTGCCTTCCCTGGGCTCTGTTGCTGGTGGGGGCTCCTGGCTCTTGTGCAGAGAGATGGAGAAGGGGGCTCTATGGATGGGCTCCTGTCTGCAGTCCCTTGAGGAGCCTTGTGAACACAGTGACTGGGAGCCAGGCAGAAAGTCTCAGGGCAATAGTGAGCTGCCTATGGTGCTTCTCAGACCTACAGAGAGCCGCCCTCCACACACAGGCCCACCACTCTCTGCACAGACCTCCACCGAGGACGCAGACGCCCGTCCATCTGACAGTCATCGATCCACACTGGCACAGAGCAGAGCACCTCAGGAATCCTGCTTCCCCACTGCCAGCCCGTCCTCAGGTGTGACTGTTTCAGGACCACAGGTCACAATGTGCCCACCAACATGCTCCTGCCCAGAGGGAGAACCTCCCCTCAAGTCCCACTTCCCTGCACATGGAGATGAGAGCAGCTGGCGTTGCCCAGGAAGGGCTCCAGTGGCGGCAAGGCCTGGTGTGGCCAGCTCTAGTTTGACTGGGATTACCATAGGTGCCCTCCTGGTAGAGGATCAGAGGCATATAGGTTGAGTGCTGAACCAACTGAAACATCTGAAAAACCTCTCCCTCCAGGGTTTCCTGAAGCAGAAGCCCTGGCTAGTTGACACACAGGTGGAGAACATCCTTCTGGATGAAGACTCTCCAGCCAAGTGAGCCCAACTGGCTGTGGCATTGTTTCTAGAGGGTGGGTGCCTGGTTACAGTGTTCAGATTTCTGTCAGTGTTTGCCACTGAGAAAGTGAGTTCACCACCTGAGGGACCCTTCCTTGGATTGACCGCTGACACCCTGGCACATAGCCCACGGGATCATGACCACTCATCCCTCATCCATGAAGCCCCGGTCCTCACACAGTTGCACCACACAGCTCTCCACCCAGCTCCTGCGCAGGCTGTGTGTGCACCTCTGATTTGGCAGACCTGGGCCCAGACTCACCTCCCGTTTCCCACTTGTGCTCCATCCTGGATTAGTCCCTGTTTCTAAAAGCCTGTCAATGTCCCCACCTGCACACTGGGGCTGATGCCCACATAGACTTCTAGGGATGTCCTCAGACATATGAGGGACAAGACCTGGAAAATATGGGAGTGCGGGTCTGAGGCAGGCACTCATTCCAACCCCTGTATAATATTCTTATCACCTTCCTCATATCTGTCCCTCTTCTGATCTGAACATTCAGTCCTTATTAAATGTCAGTGCGAGTGTGCATGGGTGAGTGTATCCCAGTGCTCACTCTGGTGGGCCAGAAGAAAACTGCCCTTGTCCGGAGGAATAGACAACAGCTTCCTAAGATTTCAGGGTTTCTAATTTCCAAAGCAAACCTAATGAGAGTGGTCTCAGCTTTGGCCAAGGAGACCAAGACTCTGTGACACAAGACACTAAAGTAGGCAGGGGCTGGAGCTTGGCTGACAGTGTGATTTCATACATACATAGGGTGTGATATCATCAATGAAGTGGCCGTGATTACACAGATACTGTGAGTGTGATGTCGGATACCGTGGTTGTATTGTCATTCATAAAACATGTGAGATGTCATATATACTGAGTATGATGTCATGTACATAGGAGGTTTCTTGTCATAGATACAGTGTCTGTAATGTCCTAAGTATAGAGTATGTGATGTCATAGAGAGTGGGTGTGCTGTCATGAATAGAGTGTATGTGACATCATGGATACAGTATTGTTATGTCCTAAAGAGTGAGTGTGATGTCATATAGAATTCCTGTCATGTCATACATATAGTGGGTTTCATGTCACACATATAGTAGGTGTGGTATAATCAGTACACTATAAGTAATGGTCCAGCTACAGTGGATGTGATGACAGGTATCCTGGGTGTGATGACATGAATACAGTGGGTGTGATGTTATAGCGTGGTGTGATATCAGAAAGAGTGGATGTGATGTCATATGTAGTTCATATGATGTCATACATATTGTGGCTGTGTTATCATACATACAATGGGGGTTGTATGATCAATAATCTGGGTGTGATGACAGAGATACAGTGGATGTGCTGTCAGATATAATCGGTGTGAGGTGAGATATAATATCTTTGATGTCATGAGTCGAGAGTTGTGATGTCATAAATCGTGGGTGAGATGTCATGTACAGTGCATATTGTGCCATATATACAGAAGATGTCATGTCATAAATAGAGTGTGGGTTATATCATCAATACAGTGGGTGTGATCACACAGACACAGAAATGAAGAGTGTGATGTCATATATAGTGGTTGTTCTGTCTTAACACATGTGTTTCATGTCAAATATAGTTGATATGTATTCACAAACATAGTGGGTGTTATGCTACCGATATAGTGGCTGTGATGTAACAGGTATAGGGGATGAGATGTCATAAACCGTGGAGGTGATGTCATACATAGGAGATCTGATGTCATGAATTCAGTATTTGTGATGTCCTAAATACTGACGATTGATGTCATAAAGTCTGAATTTGATGTGATGTAGGATGTGTATTATGTCCTAAGTGTGCCAAGTGTGAAGACTTCCATAATTGTTGTGAAGGCATTGATAGAGTGGGTGTGACCACACAGATGCAGTGGCTGTGATGTCAAATATATTGGGTGAGATGCTAGGTATAGTCGTTTTGTTTTCGTGAAACAGTATGGGTGATATCATATATATTGGATATGATGTCTTAAATACACTGGATATGATGTCATACTTATATGGGTGTGATGTCAGAAAGTGTTCATGTGATGTCATGCATAGTGAATGTGATGTCATACATAGAGTGTGTAATGTCATACAGAGAGTGGATGTAATACAATTGATACACGGGGTTTATTGACACAGATACAGAGGATGTAGTGTCAGATATAGAGGGTGAGATGGCAGATATAACTTTGTGTTGTCATGTGTGTGATGTTGTATATAGTGTGTGTGATGTCATGAATGCAGTGGATGTAATGTGGTTACTACAATGGTGTGAACTCAAAGAGTGGATGTGACATTATGCATGGTGCACAAGATATCATATATAAAGTGGGTGTGATGTCATACATACAGTTGTTCCGAGATCATACTTAGAGGGGTTGTGAGGACACAGACACTGTGGATGCAGTTTTAGATATCGTGGGAGTGAGGACATGAATACAGTGCATGTGATGTCATAAATAATGTGGCGTGATGTCATAAACTGTGGATGTGATACCTTATATAGTGTATCTGATGTTAAACATATAGTGTGTGGAATGTCCTATATACAAAGGGTGTGATATCATGGAAAGAGTTGGTGTTAGACACAGGTACAGTGTCTGTGATGGAACAAATATAGTGAATATATTGTTGTATACAATGCATATAATGTCGACATGTATAGAGGATGAGATCTCATAAATAGAGTTGGTATGATATCATCAATAGAGTGGATGTGGTGACAGAAATAGCGTCAATATGATGTCAAATATAGTGCGTGTGGTGTCATAAAAATGGTGGTTTGATTTCATAAAGGGAGGATGTAATGTTTTCTACAGTGCAAAAGATGCTATACCAATGCCGAGTGTGATATCATACAAAGAGTGGGTGTGATGCTCTCAATACAGTGTGTGTGATGACACAGAATAGTGACTGTGATGTCATATGGATAGAGTATATTTTGAACTGCATACTGGGTGTGGTTTCATATGTCAAGTTTCTGCTGTCATAAGTACAGTAGTGTGATGACATAAGCAGTGGATATGATATTACATGTAGTGCATATGATGTTATGCATATACTGGGTGTGATATCATACCAAAGCGGTGATATCAGTGGAGAGGTTGTGATGACAAAGATAGAGTTGGTGTGATGTCTGATACAGGGGGTGTAATGTCATGCCTGAAGTGGATGTGAAGTCATAAAGATTGTTGCTTGATGTGATAGACTGGATGTGATGTCTTCTGTAGTGCAAATGATGTCATAGATATGCAGAGTTGGTGTAATCAACACAGAGGTTTGTGATGTCATACATAGTGGGTACAATGTCATAAATATAGTGGATAGAATGTTTCACATATACTTGATGTGATATCATACATATAGTGACTGTGGTATCATCGATAGAGTTGGTTTGATGACACAGATACAGTGGATGGATGTCTAATATAGTGTGTGTGATGTCATCGAAATTGTGGTTTGAGGTGGAAAAGTGAGGATGTGATGTCTTGTATAATGCAAATGATGTCACACATATGGCGAGTGTCATGTTATAAAAAGACTGGGTGTGATGTTGTATATACAGTGGGTGTGATGGCACAGATAGTGGCTGTGATGTCACATGTTAAGTGTATATGTTTCCCTCATACTGGATGTGGTTTCACATATAGAGGCTGAGCTGTCATAAGTACAGTAGTGTGATGACATAAGGATTGGTTGTGATGTTTTATATAGTCCATATGATGTCACACAGAAGGTGGGTGTGTTGTCATACAAAAGTGGGTGTGACGTCAGTGGAGACAGTTTAATGACATAGATACAGTGGGTGCGATGTCTGATAAAGGGGCTGTGTTTTCATTTCTGAAGTGGGTGTGACATCATAAATACTGTGGTTTGGTATGATAGAGTGGGTGTGTTGTCATCTGCAGTGCAAAGGATGTCATACATATGCCCAGTGTTGCGTCATCAACATAGAGTATTGTGATGTCATACTTAGTGGATATTATGTCATAAATATAGTAGATGTGATATCAAAGATATACTGGATGTGAGATCATGCATATAGTGGCTGTGATATCATCAATAGGGTGGGTGTGGTGACAGAGATACAGTGGAAGTGAGGTCAGATAGAGTGGACCTGATCTCATACATAAACTGGTGTGATGTACTAAATTGTGGATGTGATGTCACATGTAGTGCAAATGATGTCATACACATAGTGGCTATGATGTCATACATACACTGGGTTTGATAAAATTGATCCACGGGGTTTGATGACACAAAAACAATGGGTGTGATGTCAGACATAGTGGCTGTGAAGTTACACAATGGTTGTGTTGTCATAACACTCTGTGTGATGCCATATAAAGTGGATATGTCATAAATAGAGAGTGCATGATGTCAGAGATACAGGCATTCTGTGATGTCACACATATAGTGAATATGATATCATACACATCAGATGACATGTCATATATAATGCATGTGATATCATCTATAAAGGGCATGTTATGTCATAAATACTAAGGGTTGCTGTCTTAAAGGGTGGATATGGTGTCATGCATAGTGCACATGATGGCATACATATGCCACCTGTGATATCTTACATAGTTGGTGTGGTGTCTTCGACAGAGTGGGTGAGATGACATATGCAGTAGATGTGATGGCATATAGAATGAGTTTCAAGTCAGATATAGAGCATGTGTTGTCATACACACAGTGTGTGTGACATCATATATAGTAGATGGGATGTCATAAACATAGTGGGTGCCGTGACATACAAACAATGGTATGATGTCATAAGGAGAGGTTGTGATGTCATAAATAGTGCCTATGGTGTCCCATATGCAGTGGGTGTGATTTCATACATACATAGATTGTGATATCATCAATCATATGGCTGTGATTACACAGATACTGTGACTGTGATGTCGGATACTGTGGTTGCACTGTCATCCATACACCATGTGAGATATCATATATACTGAGTATGATGTCATAAACATAGGAGGTATCTTTTCATAGATACTGTGGCTGTGATGTCGCAAGTATAGTGAATGTGATGTCATATAGAGTGGGTGTGCTGTCATGAATAGAGTCGATGTGACATCATGAATACAGTATTGTTATGTCATAAAGAGTGAGTGTGATGTCATATAGAATTCCTGTGATATCATACATATAGTGGGTTTCATGTCACACATATAGTAGGTGTGGTATAATCAGTACACTATAAGTAATGGTCCAGCTACAGTGGATGCGATGACAGGTATCCTGTGTGTGATGACATGAATAGAGTGGGTGTGATGTCATAGTGTGGTGTGATATCATAAAGAGTGGATGTGATGTCATAGGTAGTTCATAAGATGTCATACATATTGTGGCTGTGTTATCATACATAACATGGGGGTTGTATGATCGATAATCTTTGTGTGATGACAGAGATACAGTGGATGTGCTGTCATATATAATCGGTGTGAGGTGAGATACAATAGCTTTGATGTCATGAGTACAGTGTTGTGATGTCATAAATTGTGGGTGAGTTGTCATATACCGTCCATATTGTGCCATATATACAGTAGATGTGATGTCATAACTAGAGTGGGTGTTATATCATCGATAGAGTGGGCGTGATCACACAGACACAGACATAAAGAGTGTGATGTCATATATAGTGGTTGTATTGTCTTAACACAGTTTGTTTCATGTCAAATATAGTTGATATATATTCACATACATAGTGGGTTTTATGTTACCGATATAGTGGCTGTGATGTCACAGGTATTGGGGATGAGATGGCATAAACCGTGTATGTGATGTCATATATAGGAGATCTGATGTCATGAATGCAGTGTTTGTGATGTCCTAAATATTGACGATTGATGTCATAAAGTCTGAATTTAGTGTGATGTAGGGTGTGTATGATGTCATACGTGTGCCAAATGTGAAGACTCCCATAATTGTTGTGAAGGCACTGATAGAGCAGGTGTGACCACACAGATGCAATGGCTGTAATGTCAAATACAGTGGGTGAGATGCCAGGTATAGTCATTTTGTTCTCATGAAACAATATGGGTGATATCATACATACTCGATATGATGTCATAAATACACTGGATGTGATGTCATGCCCATATGGGTGTGATGTCAGAAACTATTCATGTGATGGCATGCCTACTGAATGTGATGTCATACATATAGTGTGTAATGTCATACAGAGTGCATGTAATACAATTAATACACTTGGTTTGATGACACAGATAGAGTGGAGGTAGAGTCAGATATAGAGAGTGAGATGGCAGATACAACATTTTTGTTGTCATATGTGTGATGTCATATATAGTGTGTGTGATATCATGAATGCAGTGGATGTAATGTGGCTACTACAATGGTGTGAACTCAAAGAGTAGATGTGATGTTATGTTTGTTGCATAAGATATCATATATACAGTGGCTGTGATGTCATACATACAGTTGTTCCGAGATCATACTTAGACGGGTTGTGAGGACACAGATACTGTGGATGCAGTGGTAGATATCGTGGGAGTGATGTCATGAATACAGTGCATGTGATGTCATAAAGTGGAGTGATGTCATAAAGTGTGGATGTGTTACCTTCTATAGTTTATCTGATGTTAAACATAGAGTGGGCGCAATGTCATATATACAAAGTGTGTGATATCATTGAAAGAGTGTGTGTCAGACACAGGTACAGTGGCTTTCATGGTACAAATATAGTGAATATGTTGTTGTATACAATTTATATGATGTCGACATATACAGAGAATGAGATCTCATAAATAGAGTTGGTGTGATATCATCAATAGAGTGGATGTGGTGACAGAAATAGCATTGATACAATGTCAAATATAGTGAGTGTGATGTCATAAAAATGGTGGTTTGATTTCAAAAAATGAGGATGTAATGTCTTCTATAGTGCAAAGATGCTGTACCATTGCTAAGTGTGATGTCATACAAAGAGTGGGTGTGATGCTTTCAATACAGTGGGTGTGATGACACAGAATATTGACTGTGATATCACATGGATAATGTATATTTTGAACTGCATACTGGGTGTGGTTTCATATGTCAAGGTTGTGCTGTCATAAGTGCAGTAGTGTGATGACATAAGCAGTGGATACAATGTTATATATAGTGCATAGGATGTCATACATATAATGGTGTGTTGTGTTACAGAAGTGGGTGTGATATCAGTGGAGAGGTTGTGATGACAAAGATAGAGTTGGTGCGATGTCTGATACAGGGGGTGTGATGTCATGCCTGAAGTGGATGTGAAGTCGTAAAGATTGTAGCTTGATGTGATAGAGTGGATGTTATGCCTTCTGTAGTGCAAATGATGTCATACATATGCTGAGTGTAGTGTAATCAACACAGAGGATTGTGATATCATACATAGTGGGAACGATGTCATAAATAGAGTGGACAGAATATCTCACATATACTGGATATGATATTGTACTTATACTGGCTCTGGTATCATTGATAGAGTGGGTGTGATGACAAAGATACAGAGGACACGATGTCTAATTTAGTGGGTGTGATGTCCTCAAATGGTTATCTGAGGTCAAAAAGTGAGGATTTGATGTCTTGTATAATGCAAATTATGCCACACATATGGCGAGTTTGATGTCATAAAAACAGTGGGTGTGATGTTGTCTATACATTGGGTGTGATGACACAGATAATTCCTGTGATTTCACATGTTAAGTGTATATGTTGCCCTAATACTGTATGTGGTTTCATATATAGAGGCTGTGATGTCATAAGTACAGTAGGGTGATGACATAAGGATTGGGTGTGATGTTATATATAGTTCATATGATGTCACACAGAAGGTGGGTGTGAGGTCATACAAAAGTGGTGAGATGTCAGTGGAGACGGTGTGATGACATAGGTACAGTGGGTGTGATGTCTGATACAGGGGCTGTGTTGTCCTGCCTGAAGTGGACGTGACATCATAAATATGGTGGTTTGGTGTGATAGAGTGTGTCCGTTGTCATCTGCAGTGCAAAGGATGTCATACATATGCCAAGTATTGCATCATCAACACAGAGTGTTGTGATGTCATACTTAGTGGATATTATGTCATAAATATAGTGGATGTGATTTCACAGATATACTGGATGTGAGGTCATACATGTACTGGCTGTTATATCATCAATATGATGGGTATGATGACAGAGATACAGTGGAAGTAAGGTCAGATAGAGTTTACCTGTTGTCATACATAAAGTGGTTTGATGTCATAAATTGTGGATGTGATGTCACATGTAGTGCATATGATGTCATACACATAGTGGCTGTCATGTCATACATACACTGGGTTTGATAAAATTGATCCACGGGGTGTGATGACACAGAAACAGTAGGCATGATGTCAGACATAGTGGCTGTGAAGTTACACAATTGTTGTGTTGTCATAACACTGTGTGTGATGCCATATACAGTGGATATGTCAGAAACATAGAGTGTGTGATGTCAGAGATACAGGCATTGTGTGATGTCAAACATATAGTGAATGTGATATCATACACAGTAGATGACATGTCATATATAGTGCATGTGATGTCATAAATAGTAAGGGTTGCTGTCTTAAAGGGTGGTTATTGTGTCATGTAAAGTGCACAGAATGGCATACATATGCCACCTGTGGTGTCTTACATAGTTGGTGTAATTGTCTTCGACAAAGTGGGTGTGATGACATATACAGTAGATGTGATGGCCTATCGAATGAGTTTCAAGTCAGATATAGAGCATGTATTGTCATACACACAGTGTGTGTGACATCATATATAGTGGATATGTTGTCATAAACATAGTGTGTGCCATGACATACAAACAATGTTATGATGTCATCAGGAGAGGATGTGATGTCATAAAGAGTGACTATGGTGTCCTACATGCAGTGGGTGTGATTTCATATATAAATACGGTGTGATATCATCAATCAACTGGCTGTGATTACACAGATACTGTGAGTGTGATGTCAGATACCGTGGTTGTACTGTCATCCATACACCATGTGAGATATCATATATACTGAGTATGATGTCATAAACACAGGGGGTGTCTTGTCATAGATACTGTGGCTGTGATGTCGCAAGTATAGAGTATGTGATGTCATATAGAGTGGATGTGCTGTCATGAATAGAGTGGATGTGATGTCATGAAAACAGTATTGTTATGTCATAAAGAGTGAGTGTGATGTCATATAGAATTCCTTTGATGTCATACATATATAGGGTTTTATGTCACACATACAGTAGGTGTGGTATAATCAGTACACTATAAGTAATGGTCCTACTCCAATGAATGTGATGACAGGTATCCTGGGTGTGATGACATGAATAGAGTGGGTGTGATGTCATAGAGTGGTGTGATATCATAAAGAGTGGATGTGACGTCACAGGTAGTTCATATGATGTCATACATATGGTGGCTGTATTATCATACATACAATGGGCATTGTATGATTGATAATATGGGTGTGATGACAGAGATACAGTGGATATGCTTTCAGATATAATCGGTGTGAGGTGAGATACAATAGCTTTGATGTCATGAGTAGAGGGTGGTGATGTCATAAATCATGGGTGCGATGTCATATACCGTGCATATTGGGCCGTATATACAGTAGATGTGATGTCATAAATAGAGTGTGTGTTATATCATCGATACAGTGGGTGTGATGGCACAGACACAGACATGAAGAGTGTGATGTCATATATAGTTGTTGTATTGTTTAACAAAGTGTGTTTTATGTCAAATATACTTGATATGTATTCACAAACATAGTGGGTGTTATGTTACCGATATAGTGGCTGTGATTTCACAGGTGTTGGGGATGAGATGGCATAAACTGTGTATGTGATGTCATATATAGGAGATCTGATGTCATGAATGCAGTGTTTGTGATGTCCTAAATACTGATGATTGATGCCATAAAGTCTGAATTTGATGTGATGTAGGGTGTGTATGATGTCATACGTGTGCCAAGTGTGAAAACTTCCATAATTGTTGTGAAGGCATTGATAGAGTGGTGTGACCACACAGATGCAGTGGCTGTGATGTCAAAAGAGTGGGTGAGATGCCAGGTATAGTCGTTTTGTTTTCATGAAACAGTATGGGTGATATTATATATATATTGGATATGATGTCATAGATATACTGGATGTGATGTCATACTTATACCAGTGTGATGTCATAAAGTGTTCATGTGATGTCATGCATATTGAATGTGATGTCATACATATAGTGTGTAATGTCGTACAGAAAGTTGGTCTAATACAATTGATACACTGGGTTTGATGAAACAGATACAGTGGATGTAGTGTCATATATAGAGGGAGAGGTGGCAGATAAAACTTTTGTGTTGTCATGTGTGTAATATCGTATATATTGTGTGTAATGTCATGAATGCAGTGGATGTAATGTGGCTACTACAATGGTGTGAACTCAAAGAGTGGATGTGACGTTATGTATGGTGCATAAGGTGTCATATATAAAGTGGGTGTGATGTCATACATACTGTTGTTCAGAGATCCTACTTAGAGGGTTTGTGAGGGCACAGATACTGTGGATGCAGTGTTAGATATCGTGGGAGTGATGACATGAATACAGTGCATGTGATGTCATAAATAATGTGCCATGATATCAAAAACTGTGGATTTGATACCTTATATACTGTATCTGATGTTAAACATAGTGGGTGCAATGACATATATACAAAGGGTGTGATATCATGGAAAGAGTGGGTGTGAGACTCAGGTACAGTGGCTGTGATGGTACAAATATAGTGAATATGTTGTTGTATACAATGGATATGATTTTGACATATATAGAGGATGAGATCTCATAAATAGAATTGGTGTGATATCATCAATACAGTGGATGTCTTGACAGAAATAGCATTGATACAATGTCAAATAGAATGGGTGTGATGTCATAAAAATGGTATTTTGATTTCAGAAATTGAGGATGTAATGTCTTCTGTAGTGCAAAAGATGCTCTACCTATTCCGAGTGTGATGTCATACAAAGAGTGGGTGTGATGCTCTCAATACATTGGGTGTGATGACACAGAATACTGACTGTGATGTCACATGGATAGTTTATATTTTGAACTGCATACTGGATGTGGTTTCATATGTCAAGGTTGTGCTGTCATAAGTACAGTATTGTGATGACATAAGCAGTGGATATGATGTTATATATAGTGCATATGATGTCACACATATAGTGGGAGTGATGTCATACAAAAGTAGGTGTGATATCAGTGGAGAGGCTGTTATGACAAAGATACAGTTGGTGCAATGTCTGCTACAGGTGGTGTGATGTCATGCCTGAAGTGGATATGAAGTCATAAAGATTGTAGCTTGTTGTGATAGCGTGGATATGATGTCTTCTGTAGAGCAAATGACGTCATACATAAGCCGAGTGTGGTGAAATCAACACACAGGGTTGTGATGTCATACATAGTGTGTACGATGTCATAAATATAGCAGACAGAAGGTCTCACATATAGTGGATGTGATGTAATACACATAGTGGCTGTGATATCTTCGACAGTGTTTGTGTGATGACACAGATACTGTGGAAATGTTTTCTAACATAATGGTTGTGATGTCCTCAGAATGGTGGTTTGAGGTCAAAAAGTGAGGGTGTGATGTCTTGTATAATGCAAATGATGTCACAAATATGGTGAGTGTGATGTGATAAAAGAGGTGGGTTTGATATTGTCAATATAGTGGGTGGGATGACACAGAGAGTGGCTGTGATGTCACATGTTAAGTGTATATGTTGCACTCAGACTTGATGTGGTTTCATATATAGAGGCTGTGATGTCATAAGTACAGTAGTGTGATGACATAAGGATTGGTTGTGTTGTTATATATAGTTCATATGATGTCATACAGAAAGTGGGTGTGATGTCATAAAAAAGTGGGTGAGATGTCAGTGGAGATGGTGTACAGACATAGAAACAGTGGGTGCAATATCTGACACACGGGCTGTGTTTTCATGTTTGAAGTGGATGTGACATCATAAATAATGTGGTTTGGTGTGACAGAGTGTGTGTGTTGTCATCTGCAGTGCAAAGGATGTCATACATATGCTTAGTGTTGCATCATCAACACAGAGTGTTGTGATGTCATACTTAGTGGATATTATGTCATAAATATAGTGGATGTGATTTCACAGGTATACCGGATGTGAGGTCATACATATAGTGGCTCTGATATCATCAATAGGGTGGGTGTGTCGACAGAGATACAGGGGAAGTGAGGTCAGACAGAGTGGACCTGATGTCATACAGAAAGTGGTGTGATGTCCTAAGTTGTGCATGTGATGTCACATGTAGTGCATATGATGTCATGCACATAGTGGCTGTGATGTCATACATACACTGGGCTTGATAAAATTGATCCACAGTGTGTGATGACACAGATACAGTGGGTGTGATGTCAGACATAGTGGCTGTGAAGTTACACAATGGTTAGGTTGTCATAACACTGTATGTGATGCCATATAAAATGGATATGTCATAAACATAGAGTATGTGAGGTCAGAGATACAGGCATTGTGTGATGTCACACATATAGTGAATGTGATATCACACACTGTAGATGACATGCCATATATAGTGCATGTGATGTCATAAATACTAAGGGTTGCTCTTTTAAAGGGTGGATATGGTGTCATGTATAGTGCACATGATGGCATACATATGCCACTTGTGATGTATTACATAGTTGGTATGATATTTTCGACAGAGTGGGTGTGATGACATATACAGTAGATGTGATGGCCTATCAAATGAGTTTCAAGTCAGATATAGAGCATGTGTTGACATACACACAGTGTGTGTGACATCATATAGAGTGGAAAGGATGTCATAAACATAGTGGGTGCCATGACATACAAACAATGGTATGATGTCATCAGGAGAGGAAGTGATGTCATATATAGTCCCTATGGTGTCCTACATGCAGTGGGTGTGATTTCATACATACATAGTGCGTGATATCATCAATCAAGTGGGTGTGATTACACAGATACTGTGAGTGTGATGTCAGATACCGTGGTTGTATTGTCATCCATACATGATGTGAGCTATCATATATACTGAGTATGATGTCATAAGCAGAGTAGGTGTCTTGTCATAGATACTGTGGCTATGATGTCGCAAGTATAGTGTATGTGATGTCATATAGTGTGGGTGTGCTGTCACGAATAGAGTGGATGTGATGTCATGAAAACAGTATTGTTATGTCATAAAGAGTGAGTGTGATGTCATATAGAATTCCTGTGATGACATACATATAGTGGGTTTCATGTCACACATATAGTAGTTGTGGTATAATCAGTACACTACAAGTAATGGTCCAGCTATAGTGGTTGCGATGACAGGTATCCTGGGTTTAATGACATGAATACAGTGGGTGTGATGTCATAGCGTGGTGTGATATCAGAAAGAGTGGATGTGATGTCATATGTAGTTCATATGATGTCATACATATTGTGGCTCTGTTATCATACATACAATGGGGGTTGTATGATCGATAATCTGGGTGTGATGACAGAGATACAGTGGATGCGCTGTCAGATATAAATGGTCTGACATCATATGTACTATATAGAACATCACATCCAATCCTTATGTCATCACACTACTGTACTTATGACATCACAACCTCTATATATGAAACCACAACTGGTATGCAGGGCAACATATACACTATACATGAGACCTCACAGCCACTATCTGTGTGCTCACACCCACTGTATAGACAACATCACACCCACTCTTTGTATGACATCACACTCGCCATATGGGTGGCATCGTTTGCACTATACAAGACATCACATCCTCACTTTATGACCTCAGACCACCGTGTTTTTCTCATCACACCCACTATATTGGACATCGTTTCCACTGTATATGTGTCATCACCTCCACGCTATTGATGATATTGCACCAACTGTATCTGTGAGATCACATACACTATAATTCACGACATCATATACATTCTATATGACATGGCAGCCACTGTATGATATCACAACCACTGCATTCATGATATAAGATTCCCTGCATATGACATCACCTCCATTGTTTATGACATCTCGTCCCCTATACCTGTGACATCACAGACACTATGTTTGAGAATACATGTCAACTATATTTAACATCAAACACACGGTGCTAAGATAATACAACCACTGTATGTGAAATCACAACCTCCATATGTGTATCTGTGTGATCACACACTGTATCGATGATATAACACACACTGTATTTATGACATGGCACCTACTATATTTATGGCACAATATGCACTGTATGTGACATCTCACCCATGATTTATGATATCACAACCCTCTATCCATTCCATCAGTCTATTATATCTCTATCAACCTGATTATATCTGACAGCACATCCACTGTATCTCAGTCAGCACACCCAGATTATTGATCATATGACCCCCATGGTATGTATGATAACACAGGCACTATATGTGTGACATCATATGAATACATATGACATCACATCCACTCTTTAAGATATCACACCACACTATGACATTCACACACACTGTATTCATGCCATCACACCCAGGATACCTGTCATCGCATCCACTGTAGCTGAGCTATTACTTACAGTGTATTGATTATAGCACATCTGCCATATTTGTGATACAAAACCCACTATATGTATCACATCATATGAAGTCTATATGACATCACAACCACTCTTTCTGACATCACAAGACTGTATTCATGACAACATATCCACACTATTCATGACAACAGACCCACTGTATATGACATCACATACACTCTACTTGTGACATCACAGCCACTGTAACTGTGACAAGACACCTACTATGTTTTTGACATTATACTCAGGGTATATGACATCTCACATGGTGAATGAATGACAACACAACGACTGTATCTGACATGATAACCAATGTATCCCTGTAATCAAACCCACTTGATTGATGACATCACACCCTATGTACATATGAAATAACACCCACTGCATGTATGACACCATAGGCACTTTATATGACATCACATCCACTCTTGCTGACAACACACCATTTTTTGTATGTCATGGAAAAAACTCTGTTTATGACATCATATGTATTATATATGATATCACCCATACTGTGTTTATGAATACCCAAGCTCTAGATCTTACTTGAAACCCGTTAAAACTGCCATCTCATCCACTCTGTATGCCATCACACCCTCTCTGTTGAAAACATCACACCTACTGTGTAAGGCATCACAGGTCGCATATGTATGCCATCGTATGCATTATACGTGAAATCATATCCACACTTTATGACAACATCCCTTAATATTTATGGCATCACATGCACTATATTCTTTACATCACACGCATTATATATGATATCTCATCTACTCTGTATGATGTCATATTCACTATGTGTGTTACATCACACAATGACTATATCTATGATATCAAACACTCTATGTTACTGACATATTCATTTATATGGCATCACACACAGTGTTATGACCACACAACCATTGTGTGCCTTCCCAGCCACTATGCCTGACATTACACTCAGTGTATTTTTGACATTACACACAATGTATCAATTTTATGAAAAGAAGCAAATATATGTCTTCACATCCTCTATATGTATGACACCATATGTACCACATATGACATCACATTCACTCTTTATGACATCGCACCACTTTATTTATGATGCCAAGTCCACTATATCTAACATCACATCCACTCTATCTGACCTCACATCTACTGTATCTGTGTAATCACACCCACTCTCTCATTGATACCACAGCTGCCCTATTTATGATATCACATTCAGTATACATGTGACATCCTATTCACTATATTTATGACATCATATCCACTATGTATGACAACACAACACTGTGTGTTTTTGATACCACAGTCGGCATATGCGTGACATCGTTTGAACTACAGATGATATCACATCCACTCTATCACACCAAACCACAGTTTTTATGATGTCTCATCCACTTCAGGCATGACATCACACCCACTGTATTAGACATCGCTCCCACTGTATCTTTGTCACACAACATCTCCTCTAATATAATAACCACTTTTGTATGACATCATACCCACTATATGTGTGACACCATATGCACTCTATATAACATCATATCAACTCCTTGTGTCATCACACTACTGTACTTATGACATCACAGCCTCTATATATGAAACCACATCGAGTATGTAGGGCCACATATAAACTATACATGTGACATCACAGCCACTAATCTGTGTCATCACTCTCACTCTATTGACAACATCACACACACTCTGTATGACATCACACTCGGTGAATGTATGGCATCTTTTGCACTATACAAGACATCACATCCTTGCTTTATAACATCAAGCCACCTTTTTTATGACATCACACCCACTATATTTGACATCATATCCACTTTATCTGTGTCATCACTTCCATCATATTGATGATATCACACCAACTGAATTTTTGAGATCTCATCTGCTATATATGACATCATATCCATTGTATATGACATCACAGCACTGAATGTGTGTCATCACACCCACTCTTTCAATAATATAACACCCTTTGTATATAGGACATCACACCCACTGTATATGACATCACATACACTCTACTTGTGACATCACAGCCACTGTAACTATGACAAGACACCTACTATGATTTTGACATTATACTCAGTGTATAAGACATCTCAGATGGTGAATGAATGACAACACAACAAATGTATCTGACATGAAACCCAATGTATCTGTGTAATCAAACCCACTTGATTGATGACATCACAATCTATGTACGTATGAAACCATACCCACTGCATGTGTGACACCATAGGCACTTTATATGACATCACATTCAATCTTGCTGACAACACACCATTGTTTGTATGTCATGGCACACACCATGTTTATGACATCATATGTATTATATATGATGTCATCCATACTGTGTGTATGACTATCCAAGCTCTATATCTGACTTGAAACCTGTTAAAACTGCCATCTCATCCACTCTGTATGACATCACACCCTCTCTGTTGAAGACATCACACCTACTGTGTAATCATCACAGGTGGCATATGTATGCCATCATATGCGTTATACATGACATCATATCCACACTTTATGACAACAGCCCTTACCATTCATGGCATCACATGCACTATATTCATTATATCACATGCATTATATATGAAATATCATCTACTCTGTATGATGTCACATTCACTATGTGTGTTACATCACACAGTGACTATATATATGATATCAAACACTCTATGCTTATGACATATTCACTTTATATGGAATCACACATGGTGTTATGACCACACAACCATTGTGTGCCTTCACAGCCACTATGCCTGACATTACACTCAGTGTGTATTTGACATTACACACAATGTATCAATTTTATGAAAAGAAGCAAATGTATGTCATCACATCCTCTATATTTATGACACCATACGCACCACATATGACATCACATTCACTCTTTATGACATCGCACCACTTTATTTATGATGTCAAGTCCAATATATCTAACATCATATCCACTATATTTGATCTCATGTCCACTGTATCTGTGTAATCACACCCACACTCTCAATGATATCACAGCTGCCCTATGTATGATATCACATACAGTATACATGTGACATCCTATCCACTATATTTATGACATCATATCCACTATGTATGACAACACAATACTGTGTGTTGTTGATACCACACTCGGCATATGCGTGACATCATTTGAACTACAGATGATATCACATCCACTCTATCACACCAAACCACAGTATTTATGATGTCACATGCACTTCAGGCCTGAAATCACAACCACTGTATCAGACATCACACCCACTGTATCTTTTTCACACAACCTCTCCACTAATATCATAACCACTTTTGTATGACATCATACCCACTATATGTGTGACATCTTATGCACTCTATATAACATCATATCAACTCCTTATGTCATCACACTACTGTACTTGTGACATCACAGCCTCTATATATGAAACCACATCGAGTATGTAGGGCCACATATAAACTATACATGTGACATCACAGCCACTAATCTGTGTCATCACTCTCACTCTATTGACAACATCACACACACTCTGTATGACATCACACTCGGATAATGTATGACATCTTTTGCACTATACAAGACATCACATCCTCGCTTTATAACATCAAGCCACCATTTTTATGACCTCACACCCACTATATTTGACATCATATCCACTTTATCTGTGTCATCACTTCCACCTTATTGATGATATCACACCAACTGAATTTTTGAGATATCATCCTCTATATATGATGACATCATATCCATTGTATATGTCATCACAGCACTGAATGTGTGTCATCACACCCACCCTTTCAACAATATAACACCCTTTGTATGTAGGACATCACACGCACTATATGTATAATATCACATACACTCTATAAAGCACCACATCCACATTTTATGACATCATACCACATTATTTATGAGATCACATGCACTGTATTCATGACATCACTCCCACTATATCTGAAATGGTATCCACCGTATCTGTGTCATCTCAATGACCCCATTGATGGTCTCAGACAAACTGTATGTATGACACACACACCTTACGTATGCCATCTTATGCACTCTGCACAACGTCATATCCACTCTTTATGACTCCACACCATTGTAGTTATCACATTACATCCAGTGTAATCATGACATCACACACCCTATATATGACATCACACACATGGCAATACAAGCGATATATCTGCTATCTGACCCACTCTATCTAACATTACATCCACTTTATCTGTGTCATGAAACCCAGGGTATCACTTCTTTCACACTCACTCCCTGTATGACATCACACACACTATACGTGTGACATCATATGCAGTATGCATGCTATCACAACAACTCTTTTTGACATTATACTCCTCTATGTATAACATCACACCCAGTATATTTATGACATCATATCCAGTATGTATGCTATCACCATACTGCTTTCATGACAACACAACAACTATACCTGACATCTCACCCACCATTTTTGACACCACAGCCACTGTATCTGTGTCATCACACAAATGGCACACACATCTGTATCGAGGTATTGCTCTATCAATGATATCACAAGTGTGTAACTCATCACACTTGGCACACATATGACATCATACCCAATCTACATCACATCACATTCACACTTTATGACATCAATGATCATGTTCTATGACATCACAAACATTGCATTCCTGACATCAGATCTCCTCTATATAACATCACATTCACTCTTAGGACATCACACCACTTTAAGTAGTACATCAAGTCCACTGTATCTGACCTCATGTCCACAGTATCTGTGTCATCACACCCACCATATTGATGACATCACAGCCACTATATGCATGGTATCACAACCAGTGTATCTATGATCATATCTGCTATATTTAGGACATAAGATCCACTAAGTATGACATTACAACATTCTGTGCTGATGACACCACACTCGGCATATGTGTGACATCCTTTGCACTGCAGATGACATTGCATCCACTCTCTCACACCACACCACAGTATTTATGATGTCACATCCACTTCAGGCATGACATCACACCCCCTGGATCAGACATTGCACCCACTGTATCTTTGTCATCACAACCTCTCCACTGATATTACAGCCACTTTTGAATGACATCACACCCACCTTCTGTGTGACATCATATGCACTACATATAACATCACATCAAATCCTTATGTCATCACACTTCTGTACTTATGGCATCACAACCTCTATATATGAAACCACATCCAGTATGTAGGGCAGAATATACACTATACATGAGACTTCACAGCCACTATCTGTCTTCACACCAACTGTATAGACAACATCACACCCACACTTTGTATGACATAACAGTCGACATATGTGTGGCATCGTTTGCACTATACAACACATCACATCCTCACTTTATGACCTCTGACCACCGTCTTTCTGTCATCTCACCCAAAATATTTGACATCGTGTCCACTGTATCTGTGTCATCACATCCACTGTATTGATGATATCACACCAGCTGTATGTCTGAGATCACATCCGCTATAATTCAGGATATCATATCCATTGTATACGACATGACAGCCACTGTATAACATCACAACCACTGCATTCGTGACATCAGATTCCCTACACATGACATCACCTCCAGGGTTTATGACATCTCGTCCCCTATACCTGTGACATCATAGACACTATGTTTGTGAATCCATGTCAACTATATTTAACATCAAACCCATGGTGCTAAGACAATACAACCACTATATCTGAAATCACAGCCTCCATATGTGTATCTGTGTGATCACATACACTCTATCAATGATATAACACACACTGTATTTATGACATAGCACCTACTATATTTATGGCACAATATGCACTGTATATGACATCTCATCCATGATTTATGACATCACAACACTCTATCCATTACATCAGTCTATTATATCTCATATCAAACTGATTATATCTGACAGCACATCCACTGTATCTCTGTTTTCACACCCAGATTATCAATCATATAATCCCCATTGTATGTATGATAACACAGGCACAATATGTATGACATTATGTGAATACCTATGACATCACATCCACACTTGAAGATATCACACCACGCTATGACATTCACACACACTATATTCATGTTCTCACAGCCAGGATACCTGTCATTGAATCCACTGTAGCTGAGCTTTTACTTACAGTTAATTGATTATAGTGCATTTGCAATATGTGTGATATCAAACCCACTATGAGTATGACATCATATGAATTCTATGTGACATCACAGCCACTCTTTATGACATCAAAAGACTGTATTCATGACATCAAATCCACAATATTCATGACATCTCACCCACTGTATATGACATCAAATACACTCTATTTGTGACATCACAGCCACTGTAACTATGACAAGACACTTACTATGCTTTTGACATTATACTCAGTGTATAAGACATCTCATATGGTGAATGAATGACAACACAACGAATGTATCCTACATGATACACAATGTATCTGTGTAATCAAACCCACTTGATTGATGACATCACAACCTATGTACGTATGAAATCACAACCACTGCATGTATGACACCATAGGCACTTTATATGACATCAAATCCACTCTTGCTGACAACACACCACTGTTTGTATGTCTCGGCACACACCGTGTTTATGACATCTGATGTCACCCATACTGTGTGTATGACTACCCAAGCTCTATATCTGACTTGAAACCTGTTAAAACTGCCATCTCATGCACTCTGTATGTCATCACACACTCTCTGTCGAAGACATCACACCTACTGTGTAAGACATCACATGTGGCATATTATATGCATTATACATGACATCATATCCACACTTTATGACAGCAGCCCTTACTCTTTATGACATCACATACACTATATTCATTACATCACACGCATTATATATGACATCTCATCTACTCTGTATGATGTCACATTCACTATCTCTGTTACATCACAGAATGACTCTATCTATGACATCAATCCCTATATGTTTATGACATATTCACTTTATATGGCATCACGCACAGTGTTATGACCACGCAACCATTGTGTGCCTTTACAGCCACTATGCCTGACATTACACTCAGTGTATTTTTGACATTAGACACAATGTATCAATTTTATGAAAATAAGTGAGTGTATGTCATCACAGCCTCTATATGTATGACACCATATGCACTACATATGACATCACATCCACTCTTTATAACATCACACCACTTTATTTCTGACATCAAGTCCACTATATCTAACATCATATCCACTCTACCTGACCTCACGT
>JAGTXW010001336.1:760883-804121 GCA_020226075.1 Hydropotes inermis
ACACTCTGTATGACATCACACTCGGATAATGTATGGCATCTTTTGCACTATACAAGACATCACATCCTCGCTTTCTGACATCAAGCCACCATTTGTATGATATCACACAACTGTATTTGACATCGTATCCACTGTGTCTGTGTCATCACATCCATTGTATTGATGATATCACACCAACTGAATTTTTAAGATCTCATCTGCTATATATGAAGACATCATGCACATTTTATATGATATCACAGCCACTGAATGTGTGTCATCACACCCACTCTTTCAATGATATAACACCCTTTGTATGTAGGACATGACACCCACTCTATATAAAATATCATATACACTCTATAAAGCACCACGTCCACATTTTGTGATATCACACCACATTATTTATGACATCACATGCACTGTGTTCATGACATCACTCCCACTATATCTGAAATGACATCCAATGATTCTGTGTCATCACAACGACTCTATTGATGGTCTCAGACCAACTGTATGTATGACATCACACCCACTTTACCTATGCCATCATATGCACTCTACAAAACGTCAAATCCACTCTTTATGACTTCACACCATTGTAGTTATCACATTATATCCACTGCATTCATGACATCACACACCCTATATGTGACATCACACACATGGCAATACAAACATTATATCTGCCATCTGACCCACTATATCTAACACTACATCCACTGTATCTGTGTCATCAAACACTGGGTATCAATTATACCACACCCACTCTCTCTATGACATCACACACATTATACGTGTGACATCATATTCAGTATGCATGCTATCACAGCAACTGTTTATTGCATTATATCACTCTATGTATAACATCACATCCAGTATATTTATGACATGATAGCCTATATGTATGCTAACACCATACAGTTTTCACGACAACACAACAACTATGCCTGACATCTCACCCACCATATTTGACATTGCAGCCACTGTATCTGTGTCATCACACAGAAGGCACACACAACTGTATCGATGTATCACTCTGTCAATGACATCACTACAAGTGTGTAAATCATCACACTTGGCACACATATGGCATCATACCCAATCTACATCACATCACATTCACACTTTATGATATCAATGATCATGTTTTATGACATCACAAACACTGCATTCATGACATTAGATCTCCTCTATATGAAATCACATCCACTCTTTAGGACATCACACCACTTTATGTATGACATCAATTCCACTGTATCTGACCTCTGGTCCACGGAATCTGTGTCATCACACCCACCCTATTGATGACATCATAGCCACTATATGGATGATATCACATCCAGTATATCTGTGACATCATATCCCTAATATTTATGACATAATATCAACTAAGTATGATATCACAACACTCTGTGTTGATGACACCACACTTGGCATATGTGTGATATCCTTTGCACTGCAGATGATATCGCATCCACTCTATCACACCACACCACAGTATGTATGATATCACATACACTTCAGGCATGACATCACATCCCCTGTATCAGACATTGCACCCAATATATCTATGTCATCACAACGTCTCCACTGATATCACACCCACTTTTGAATGACATCACACTCACCTTCTGTGTGACATCATATGCACTATATATAACATCACATCCAATCCTTATGTCATCACACTACTGTACTTATTACAACACAACCTCTATATATGAAACCACATCCAGTATGTAGGGCAACATATACACTATACATTAGACATCACAGCTACTATCTGTGTCCTCACACCCACTGTATGGACAACATCACACCCACTCTTTGTATGACATCACACTCGCCATGTGTGTGGCATCGTTTGCATCATACAAGACATCACATCCTCAACCTTTGTATATATGACATTGCACTCACTATATGTTTAACATCAGTTACTCTATATAAGGTATCACATCCACAGTTTATGACATCACCCCACATTATATATGACATCACAGGCACTGTATTTATGATATCACTCCCACAATATCTAACACTGCATCAACAGTATCTGTATCCTCACAACCCCTCTACGTATGATCTCTGAACAACTGTATGTATTACATCACACCCACTTTATATATGACATTTATGCACCATACATAACGTCACATCCACTCTTTGAGTTCACATCATTGTAGTAACCACATAACATCCACTGCATTCATGACATCACACACCCTATATATGACATCACACACATGACAACACAAAAGTTATATCTGCTATCTCACCCTCTCTATCTGACACTACATCCACTGCATCTGTGTCATCAAACCCAGTGTATCAATTGTATTACACCCACTCTCTGTATGACATTACACAGTATATGTATGACATCACATTCAGTATGTATTGCATTACATGAACACTTTATGACATCACACCCATATAGTTACGATATCACATCCAGTATATTTATTACATATCCAATATATATATATCATATCACCCATACTATTTCATGAAAACAAAACTATACCTGGAATCTCACCCACTGTATTTGACATCACAGCCACTGCATCTGTGTGGTCACACCTGCTCTATCAATGCCTTCAACACAATTATGGAAGTCTTCACACTTGGCTCACATATGACAACATACAAACCCTACATCACATCAAATTCAGAATTTATGACATCAGTCGTCAGTATTTAGGACATCACGAATACTGCATTCATGACAACAGATCTCCTATATATGACATCACATCCACAGTTTATGGCATCTCATCTCCTATACCTGTGACATCACAGCCACAATATTGGTAACATACCACCCACGATGTTTGGGAATATATATCAACTATATTTGGCATGAAACACACTGTGTTAAGACAATAAAACCACCATATATGACATCACACTCTTCATATCTGTGTCTGAGTGATCACACCTACTATATCAATGATATAACACACACTCTATTTATGACAGCACATCTTCTGTATATATGGCACAATATGCACTGTATATGACATCTCACCCACTATTTATGACATAACAACACTCTACTCATGACATCAAAGCTATTATATCTCAACTCACACCAATTATATCTGACAGCACATCCACTGTATCTCTGTCCTCTCACCCAGATTATCAATCATAAAACCCGCATTGTATGTATGATAACAAAGCCACAATATGTATGACATCATATGAACTACATATGACATCACATCCACTCTTTATGATATCACAGCACGCTATGACATCACACCCACTGTATTCATGTCATCACACCCAGGACACCTGTCATCGCATCCAGTGTAGCTAGACCATTAATTATAGTGTTCTGATTATACCACACCTACTATATGTGTGACATGTAACCCACTATATGTATGATATCACAGGAATTCTATATGATATCACACTCACTCTGTATGACATAACAATACTGTATTCATGACATCACATCCACTCTATTCATGACAGCACACCCACTCTATATGACATCACATACTCTATACATGCGACATCACAGCCACTGTATCTATTACAAGACACCTCCTGTGTTTATGACATCATACTCAGTATATATGACATCTCACATGGTGTATGAATGACAATACAACCACGGTATCTGACATCACACTCACAGTATCTGTGTAATCACACCCACTTGATTGATGATATCACACCCTATGTATGTAGGAAATCACACCCACTGCATGTAGGACACCATAGGCACTATTTATGACATCACATCCTCTCTTGATGACATCATACTATTGTTTGTATATCATGGCACCCACTATGTTTATGACATCATATCCACTATATATGATGTCACACACACTGTGTGTATGACAACAAAAAGTCTATATCTGACTTGAAACCCATTCTATCTGCCATCATATCCACTGTATATGTCATCACACCCACTCTGTCTAAGTCATCACACAAACTATGTAAGACATCACAGATGGCATATGTATGCCATCATGTGCACTATACATGACACCTTATCCACCCTTTAAGACAACAACCCTTAGTATTTATGACATCACATGCCCTTTATTGATGACATCACATGCACATATATATGACATGTCATCTGCTGTGTATGATATTACATTCACTATATGTGTGATATCACACAATGCCTGTATCTCTGACATCACACACTCTGTATTTATGACATATCCACTTTATATGGCATCACACAGAGTGTTATGACAACACAACAATTGTGTATCTTCACAGCCACTATGTCTGACGTCACAACCACTGTATCTGTGTCATCACACCCAGTGGATCAATTTTATCAAACTCAGTGTATGTATGACATCACAGCCACTATGTGTATGACATCATATGCACTATATGTGACATCACATCCACAATTTAGAACATCACACCACTTTATGTATGAGATCAGGTCCACTCTATCTGACCTCACTTCCAATGTATCTCTGTCATCACACCCACCCTATCGATGATATCACAGCCACTATATGTATGACCTCACATCCAGGATATCTGTAACATCACATCCACTTTATTTGTGACATAGCATCCACTAAATATGACATCACAACACTCTGTGTTAGTGACGCAACACTCAGAATATCTATGACTTACTTTGCACTGCAGTTGACAACACACCCACTCTATCACACCAAAGCACAGTATTTATGTTGTCAGATCCACTTCAGGCATGACAACACAGTCCCTGTATCAGACATCGCACCCACTCTATCTATGTCATCAGACCGTCTGCACTGACATCTCACCCACTTTTGTATGACATCATACCCACCTTCTCTGTGACATCATATGAACTATATACAACATCACACCCAATCCTCATGTCATCACACTACTGTACTTATGACATCACAGACTCTATATATGAAACCACATCCAGTATGAGGGCAACATATACACTTAACTTGTGACTTCAGAGCCACTATCTGTGTCCTCACACCCACTGTAAAGGCAACATCACATGCGCTCTTTTTATGACATCACACTCACCATATGTTTGGCATCGTTTGCATTATACAAGACATCACATCCTCACTTTTGGACCTCAAACCACCATTTTGAGGACATCACACCCACTATATTAGAAATGCTGTCCACTGTATCTGTTTCACCACACCAACTCTATAGATGATATCACAGCCACTCTATGTATAATATCACATCCAGTATATGTGAGACATTCTGTCCACTATATTTATGACATCATACCCACTATTTATGACAACACAACCCTGTGTATTGATTACATGACACTCGGCATATTATGATATCATCTGAGATACAGAAGACATCACATCCACTCTATGACACCAAGCCACAATTTTTATGCCTTCACATCCACTTCAGGCATGACATCACACCCCCTGTAACAGACGTCACACCGATTGTATCTTTGTCATCACAAGCTCGCCACTGATATCACACCCACTTTGGTATGACATCACACTCACTATATGTGTGACATCATATGCACTATATATAACATTATATCCACTGCTTATGTCATCACTCTACTGTACTTATGACAGCACAACCATGAATTATGAAACCACATCAGTATGCAGTTCAAAATATACACTAACCATGTGACATCACAGTCTCTAGTCTGTGTCATCACATCCATTTTTTGAGAGCATCACACCCATTCTTTGTATGACATCACTCTCGGCATAGGTATAGCATCATTTGCACTATAGAAGACATTACATCCTCACTTTATGAAATCAAACCACCACTTTTATGACATCACATCAACTATATTTGACATTGTACGATGCTATTTCTGTCACCACATCCACTGTATTGATGATATCACACCAACTCTATTTATGAGATCTCATCCTCTATATATGTCCACATCATATCCATTGTATACAACAACATATTCACTATATTTGTTCCATCACAGCCACTGTACCTGTGTCTCACACCCACTCTTTCAATGATATCACACCCTTTGTATATATCACATTGCACCCACTATATGTTTAACATCAGATACACTATATCAGGTATAACATCCACAGTTTATGACATCACACCACATTATTTTTGACACCACAGGCACTGTATTCATGTCATCACTCACACGATATCTAACACTGCAACCACTGTATCTGTGTCTTCACAACCCCTCTAAGTAGGATTTCTGAACAACTGTATGTATGATATCACACCCCATTTTATATATGACATCTTATGCACCATACATAATGTCACATTCACTCTTTGAGTTCACATCATTGTAGTAACCACACTACATCCACTGCCTTCATGACATCACACACACTATATACGACATCACACACATGACAACACAAAAGTTATATCTGCCATATCACACTCTATACCTGACACTACATCCACTGTATATGTGTCATCAAAACCAATGTATCAATTTTATTAAACCCACTCTCTGTATGACACTACACACTATATGTATGACATCACATTCAGTATGCATGGCATAACATGAACACTTTATGACATCACACCCATATAGGTATGACATCACATCCAGTATATTTATGACATCATATCCAATATATATGATATCACCCATACTGTTTCATGAAAACAAAACGACTATACCTGGCATCTCACCCACTGGATTTGACATCACAGCCACTCCATCTGTGTGGTAACATACGCTCTATCAATGCTTTCACAACCATTATGGAAGTCTTCACACTTGGCACATGTATGACATCATACACACTCTAAATCTCATCAAATTCAGACTTTCTGACAGCAATCCTCAGTATTTAGGACATCACAAACACTGCATTCATGACATCGGATCTCCTCTATTTGACATCACATCCACGGTTTATGGCATCTCATCCCCTATACCTGTGACATCAAAACCACTATATCGGTAACATAACACCCACTATGTTTGTGAATACGTATCAACTATATTTGACATGAAACACACTGTGTTAAGACAATACAACCACTATATATGACATCACACTCTTCATGTCTGTGTCTGTGTGATCACACCCACTGTATCAATGATATAACACTCACTCTATTTATGACATCATATCTACTGTATATATGGCACAATATGCACTGTATATGACATCTCTCCCACCATTTATGACATCACAACACTCTACTCATGACATAAAAGCTATTATATCTCACCTCACACAGATTATATCTGACAGCACATCCACTGTATCTCTGTCATCACACCCAGATTATCGATCATAGAACCCCCATTGTATGTATGATGACACAGTCACATTATGTATGGGATCATATGAACTATATATGACATCACATCCACTCATTATGATATCACACCATGCTATGACATCACACCCACTGTATTCATGTCATCACACCCAGGATACATGTCATCACATGCATTGTAGCTGGACCATTACTTAGGTGTACTGATTATACCACACCTACTATATGTGTGACATGAAACCCACTATATGTATGACATCACAGGAATTCTATATGACATCACACTCACTCTTGATGACACAACAATACTGTATTCATGACATCACTTCCACTCTATTCATGGCAGCACACCCACTCTATATGACATCACATACTCTATACTTGCAAAATCACAGCCACGACATCTATGACAAGACATCTCCTATATTTATGACATCATACTCCATAAATATGACATCTCACATGGTCTAGGAATGACAATACAACCATGGTATCTGAACATTACACTCACACTATCTGTGTAATCACACCCACTTGGTTGATGATATCACAACCAATGTATGTATGAAATCACACCCACTGCATGTAGGACACCATAGGCACTATTTATGACATCACATCCTCTCTTAATGTCATCATACCATTGTTTTTATGTCATGGCATGCACTATGTTTATGACATCATATCCACTATATGATGTCACACACACTGTGTGTATGACAACACAAGCTCTATATCTGACTTGAGATACATTCTTTCTGCCATCATATCTACTGTATATGTCATCACACCCACTCTATCGAAGACATCACACAAACTATGTAAGACATCACAGGTAGCATATGTATGCCACCGTGTGCACTATACATGACACCGTATCCACCCTTTAAGACAACAAGCCTTAGTATTTATGACATCACATGTCCTTAATTGTTGAAATCACATGCACTGTATATGACATGTCATCTACGGTGTATGATATCCCTTCACTATATGTATGACATCAAACAATGCCTGTATCTCTGACATCACACACTCTATGTTTATGACATATCCACTTTATACGGCATCACACACAGTTTTATGACAACACAACCATTGTGTAATTTCACAGACACTATGTCTGATGTCAAACCCACTTTATCTGTGTCATCACACCCAGTAGATCAATTTTATCAAACCCAGTGTAGGTATGACATGAAAGCCACTATGTGTATGACATCATATGCACTACATGTGACATCACATTCACAATTTAGGACATCACATAACTTTATGTATGACATAAGGTCCACTCTATCTGATCTCACATCCACTCTATCTCTGTCATCACACCCACCCTATCGATGATATCAAAACCACTATATGTATGACCTCACATCCAGTATATCTGTGACATCATATCCACTATATTTATGACATAATATCCTCTAAGTATGACATCACAACACTCTGTTTAATGACGCAACACTCGGCACATGTATGACAACCTTTGCACTGCAGATGACAACGCACCCACTCTATCACACCAAACCACAATATTTATGATGTCACATCCACTTCAGGCAGGACAGCAGAGCCCTCTATCAGATATCGCACCCACTGTATCTATGTCATAACACCATTCTCCACTGACATCTCACCCACTTTTTATGACATGACACCCACCTTCTGTGTGACATCATATAAACTATATATAACATCACACCCAATCCTTATGTCATCACACTACTGTACTTGTGACATCACAGCCTCTATATATGAAACCACATCCAGTATGAGGGCAACATATGCACTTAACATGTGACATCCCAGCCACTATCTCTGTCATCACAACCACTGTAGAGACAACATCACACCCACTCTTTTTATGACATCACACTCGCCAGATGTGTGACATCGTTTGCATTATACAAGACATCACATCCTCACTTTTTGACCTCAAATGACCATTTTGCAGCCATCACATCCACTATATTGTATATCATGTCCACTGTATTAGTGTCAACACACTAACTCTATTGATGATATCACAGCCATTATATGTATATCACATCCAGTATATATGAGACATTCTGTCCACTATATTTATGACATCGTACCCACTCTGTATGACAACACAACACTGTGTGTTGATTACAACACACACTGCACATGTATGACATCATTTGTGCTACGGAAGCCATCACATTAACTCTGTCACACCAAGCCACAATCTTTATGACTTCACTTCCACCTCAGGTATGACATCACACCCCCTGTATCAGACATCGCACCAACTCTATCTTTGACGTCACCATCTCTCCACTGATATCACACCCACTTTTGTATGACATCACACCCATTATATGTGTGACATCATATGCACTATATGTAACATCATATCCACTGCTTATGTCATCAAACTACTGCACTTCAGACAGCACAACCTTGACATATGAAATCACATCCAGTATGCAGTTCAAAATATATACTATCCATGTGACATCACAGTCTCTAGTCTGTGTCATCACACCCACTGTATTGAGAGCATCACACCCACACTTTGTATGACATCACACTCGACATAGGTATAGCATCTTTTGCACTATAGAAAACATTACATCCTCACTTTATGAAATCAAACCACCATTTTTATGACATCACACCCACTATATTTGACATCGTATCGACTCTATTTTTGTCACCAAATCCAATCTATTGATGATATCACACCAAAAGTATTTGTGAGATTTCATCCTCTATATATTTCATCATATCCATTGTATACAACAATATATTCACTATATTTGTACCATCGCAGCCACTGTACCTGTGTCTCACAGCCATTCTTTCCATGATATCACACGCTTTGTATATATGACATTGCACCCACTATATGTTTAACATCAGATACCTTATATAAGGTATCACATCCACAGTTTATGGCATCACATCACATTATTTATTACATCACCGGCACTCTATTCATGTCATCACTCCTGCGATATCTAATACTGCATCCACAGTATCTGTGTCCTCACAACTCCTCTAAGTATGATCTCTGAACAACTGTATGTATGACATCACACCCATTTTATATATGACATCTTACGCACAATACGTAACATTACGTCCACTCTTTGAGTTCACACCATTGTAGTAACCACATTACATCCACTAAATTCATGATATCACACACACCATATATGGCATCACACACATCACAACACAAAAGTTATATCTGCCATCTCACCCTCTATATCTGACACTATATACACTATACCTATGTCATCAAACCCAGTTTATCAATTGTATTACACCCACTCTCTGTATGACACTAAACACTATATGTATGACATCATATTCAGTATGCATTACATCACACAAACACTTTATGACATCACACCCATATAGGCATGACATCACATCCAGTATATTTATGACATCATATCCAATATATATGGTATCACCCATATTGTTACATGAAAACAAAATGACTATACCTGGCATCTCACCCACTGTATTTGACATCACAGCCACTCCATCTGTGTGGTCACACCTGCTCTATCAATGCGTTCACAAATACTATGTAAGTCTTCACACTTGACACATGTATGACATCATACACACCCTACATCACATCAAATTCAGACTTTATGACATCAATCGTCAGTATTTAGGACATCACAAACACTGCATTCATGACATCAGATCTCCTATATATGACATCACATCCATGGTTTATGACATCTCATCCCCTATACCTGTGACATCACAGCCACTATATCAGTAACATAATACCCACTATGTTTGTGAATACATATCAACTATATTTGACATGAAACATACTGTGTTAAGACAATACAACCACTATATATGACATCACACTCTTCATGTCTGTGCCTGTGTGATCACACCCACTGTATCGATGATATAACACACACTTTATTTATGACATCCCATCTACTGTATATATGGCACAATATGCACTGTATATGACATCGCACCCATGATTTATGACATCACAACAGTCTACTCATGACATCAAAGCTGTTATATCACACCTCACACCGATTATATCTGACAGCACATCCACTGTATCTCTGTCATCACACCCAGATTATCGACCATGCAATCCCCATTGTATGTATGATAACACAGCCACAATATGTATGACATCATATGAACTACATATGACATCACATCCACTCTTTCTGATATCACAACATGCTATGACATCCCACCCACTGTATTCATGTCATCACACCCAGGATACCTGTCATCACATCCACTGTAGCTGGACCATTACTTATAATGTACTGATTATACCACACCTACTATATATGTGACATCAAACCCACCATATGTATGACATCACATGAATTCTATGTGACACTCATACTCACACTGACTCTTTATGACATCACTATACTGTATTCATGACTTCACATCCACTCTCTTCATGATAGCATACCCACTCTTTCTGACATCACATACTGTACACTTGCGACATTACAGCCACTGTATTTATGACAAGACACTTCTTATGTTTATGACATCATACTGAATATATATGACATCGCCATTGTGCATGAATGACAATACAACCACAGTATCTATCATCACACTCACTGTATTTGTGTAATCCAACCCACTAGATTGATGATATCACAAACTATGTATGTATGAAATCTCCCCCAGTGCATGTAGGACACCATAGGCACTCTTTATGACATCACATCCTCTCTTGATGACATCATACCATTGTTTTTATGTCATGGCAACCACTATGTTTATGACATCATATCCACTATATATGATGTCACACACACTGTGTGTATGACAACACAAGGTCTATATCTGACTTGAAACCCATTCTATCTGCCATCACTTTCACTGTATATATCTTCACACACACTCTGTCGAAGACATCACGCCAACCATGTAACATATCACAGGCGGCATATTTTTGCCATCATGTGCACTATACATGACATCATATCCACACTTTACGACAACAACCCTTAATATTTATGACATCACATGCACTGTATTCATGAAATCACATGTACTATATATCACGTCTTATATACTGTGTATGATATCACATTCACTATATGTGTGTCATCACACTATGCCTGTATCTCTGACACCGCACTCTCAATGTTTATGACATATCCACTATATGGCATCACACACAGTGTTATGACAACACAAACATTGTGTAACTTCACAGCCACTGTGTCTGACATAACACCCACTGTATCTCAGTCATCATATCCACTGTATTGATCATAACTCACCAACTGTATTTATGAGATCTCATCTGCTATGTATGACTACATCATATCCATTGTATACAACAATATATTCACTATATTTATAGCATCACAGCCACTGTATCTGTGTCTCACACCCACTCTTTCCATGATATCACACCCTTTGTATCTATGATATTACATCCACTATATGTTTAACTTCATATACTCTATATAAGACATCATGTTCACAGTTTTTGACATCACACCACATTATTTATGACATCCCATGCACTGTACTCATGGCATCATTCCCACCATATCTGATATTGCATCCACTGTATCTCTGTCATCACAACGCCTCTATTTATGATCTCTGGCCAACTGTATGTATGATATACCATCCACTATATATATGACATCTGATGCACCATACTTAACGTCATATCCACTCTTTATGACTTCACACCATTGTAGTCACCACATTTTATCCACTGCATTCATGACATCACACACACTATATATGACATCACAAACGTTATATCTGCCATCTCACACACTATATCTGAAACTACATTCACTTTATCTGTGTCATCAAACCCAGTGTATCAATTGTACCACACCCACTCTCTGGATGACATTACACACACTATATGTGTGACATCATATTCATTATTCATGGCCTGACATGAACCCTTTATGATATCACACCCCTATATGTATTGTATCACACACATTATATTTATCACATCATATCCACTATATAGGATATCACCCATACTGCTTTCATGACAACACAAAGACTATACCTGTCATTTCACCCACTATATTTGACTTCCCCACCACTGTATCAGTGTCGTCACACCCGCTGTATCAATGACATCACAACAGGTATTCAAGTCATCATACTTGGCATACGTATGATATCATAGACATTCTACATGAAATCATATTGACAATTTATGATATCAATTCTCAGTATTTATGACATCACAACCACTATATTTGACATCATATCCACGCTATCTCTGTCATCATATCCACTGTATTGATGATATCACATCAGCTGAATTTATGAGATCTCGTCTGATATATATATATGGGGATATCATATCCATTGTATACAACAAAATATTCACTATATTTGTAATATCACAGCCACTGTACCTGTGTCTCACACCTACTTTTTCCATGATATCACACCCTTTGTGTGTATGACATTACACCCACTATATGTTTAACATCTTATACACTCTATAAGGTATCACATCCACATTTTATGACATGACACCACATTATTTATGACATCACATGCAGTGTACTCATGACATCACTCCCACTATATCTTATATAGCATCCACTGTATCTGTGTCATCACAACCCCTCTATTTATGATCTCTCACCAACTGTATGTATGACATCCCACCCACTTTATATATGACATCTTATACATCATACATAACGTCAAATCCACTCTTTATGACTTCACACCATTGAAGTCACCGCATTAAATTCACTGAATTCATGACATCACACACACTATATATGACATCACACACATGAAAACAGAAAAGTTATATCTGCCATCTCACCCACTCTATCTGACACTACATCCACTCTATCTGTGTCATCTAATCCAGAATATCAATTATATGACACCCACTCTCTGGATGACATCACACACTATATGTGTGACATCATATTAAATATGCATGGCCTAAGATGAACGCTTTATGACATTACACCCCTATATGATGATATCACAACCATTATATTAATGACATCATATCCATTATATGTGATATCACCCATACTGCTTTCATGACAACACAATGACTATATCTGACATTTCACCCATTATATTTGACATCACATCATGTGCACTATATCAGTGTATCAGTGTCATCAGACACTATATCAGTGTCATCACACCTGCTGTATCAATGACATTACAAGAAGTATGGAAGTCATCACATTTGGCATATGTATGACATCATACACATTCTACATGAAATCACATTGACAATTTATGATATCAATGCTCAGTATTTATGATATCACAACCACTATATTTGACATCATATCCATGCTATCTCTGTCATCACATCCACTCTATTGATGTTATCACACCAACTGTATTTACGAGATCTCATCCACTATATATGATGACATCATATCTATTGTATAAAACAACATATTCACTATATTTGTAACATAACAGCCACTGTATCTGTCTCACATCCACTCTTTCCATGATATCACACCCTTTGTATGTATGACATTACAACCACTATAAGTTTAACATCATATACACTACATAAAGTATCACATCTACATTTTATGACATCACACCATATTATTTATGACATCACATGCAGTGTACTCGTGACATCACTCACAGTATATCTGACATTTTATCCACTGTATCTGTGTCACCACAACCACTCTATTTATGATCTCTAGCCAACTGTATGTATGACATCCCACCCAATTTATACATGACATCTTATCCACCATACATAATGTCACATCCACTCTTTATGACTTATCACTATTGTAGTCACCACATTACATCCACTGTGTTCATGACATCACACACACTATATTTGACATCACACACATGACAACACAAACGATATATCTGCCATCACACACACTATATCTGACACTACATCCACTGTATCTGTGTCATCAAACCCAGTGTATCAATTATAACACACCCAGTCTCTGGATGACATCACACACACTATATATGTGACATCATATTCACTATGCAGGGCCTAACATAAACCCTGTATAACATCACACCCCTATATATATGATATTACACACATTATATTTATGACATCATATCCAATATATATGATATCACCCATACTGCTTTCATTACAACACAAAGATTATACCTGACATTTCACCCACTATATTTGACACCACAGCCACTGTATCATTGTCTTCACACTCGCTGTATCAATGACATCACAACAAGTATGGAAGTCATCACACTTGGCATATGTATGATATTATACACATTTTACATGAAATCAAATTGACAATTTATGATATCAATGCTCAGTATTTTGACATAAAAACTACTATATTTGACATTGTATCCACAATATCTCTGTCAACACATCCACTATATTGATGATATCACACAAACTGTACTGGTGAGATCTCATCCACTATATATGATGACATCATATCCATTGTATACAACAATATATTTACTATATTTGTAGCATCACAATCACTGTATCTGTGTCTCACACCAACTTTTTACATGATATCACATCTTTTATATATATGACCTCACACCCACTATATGTTTAACATCATATACACTATATAAGGCATCACGTCCACAGCTTATGACATCACACCTTATTATTGATGACATCACACCTCATTATTTATGACATCACACGCACTGTACTCATGATATCACTCCCACATTATCTGATATTGCATCCACTGTATCTGTGTCATCACAACCCCTCTATTTATGATCTCTGGCCAACTGTATGTATGGCATAACACCCAGTTTATATATGATATCTTAAGCACCATACATAAGGTCACATCCACTCTTTATGAATTCATACCATTGTAGTAACCACATTACATCCATTGTATTCATGACATCACACACGATATATATGACATCACACACATGACAACACAAAGTTATATCTGCCATCTCACCCACTATATCTGACACTACATCCACTGTATCTGTGTCTTCAAACCCAGTGTATCAATTTTACCACACACAGTATGTATGACATCACATTCAGTATGCATGACACCATAAGAATGCTTTATGACATCATGCCCACATAGGTATGACATCACATCCAGTATATTTATGATATCATATCCAATATATACAATATCAGCCATACTGCTTTCATGAAAACACAATGACTATAGCTGACGTCTCACCCACTATATTTGATATCACAGCCACTGTATCTGTGTTGTCACACCTGCTCTATGGATGCCATCACAACAATTATGGAAGTCATCAGATTTTGCACACGTAACACATCATACACAGTCTACATCACATCACATTCACACTTTGTGACATCAATGCTCAGCATTTATTACATCACAAACACTGCATTTATGACATCAGATCTCCTATATATGACATAATATGAACGGTTTATGACATCTCATCCCCTATGCCTGTGATATGACAGCCACTATATCTGTAACATAACACCCACTATGTTTGTGAATACATATCAAATATATTTGACATGAAACACACAATGTGAAGAGAATACAACCACTATATCTGACATCACACTCTCCATGTCTGTGTCTGTGTGATCATGCCCACTGTACCAATGATATAACATACACGCTATTTATGGCATAACACCTACTGTATAGATGGCACAATATAAACTGTATATGCCATCTCACCCACGATTTATGACATCACAGCACTCTATTCATGACATCAAAGCTATTATATCTCACCTCACACTGATTATATCTGACAGCGCATCCATTGTAACTCTGTCATCTCACCAAGATTATCAATCATATAAACCCTATTGCATGTATGATAAAACAGCCACAATATGTATTGCATCATATAAACTACATATGACATCACACCCACTCTATATGATATCACACCATGGTATGACATCACACACACTGTGTTCATGTCATCACACCCAGTATAATAGTCATCATATCCGCTGTAGCTGCAACATTACTTATAGTGTACTGATTATACCACACCTACTGTATGTGTGACATGAAACCCAATATATGTATGGCATCACAGGAATTCTATATGACATCACACTCACTCTTTAGGACATCAAAATACTGTATTCATTACTTCACATACACTCTATTCATGACAGCACACCCACTCTCTATGACATCACATACCCTATACTTACAACATGAGAGCCACTGTATCTATGACAAGACACCTCCAATGTTTCTGACATCATACTCAGTATATATGACATCTCACATGGTGTATGAATGACACTACAACCATGGTATCTGACATCACACTTACTGTATCTGTGCAATCACACCCACTTGATTGAAGATATGACAACATATGTATGTATGAAATCACAGCCACTGCTTGTAGGACACCATAGGCACTACATATGACATCACATCCTCTCTTGATGATATCATATCATTTTTTGTATGCCATGGCACCCACTAAGTTTATGACATCATATCCACTATATATAATGTCACACACACTGTGTGTATGACAACACAGTCTCTATATTTGACTTGAAAACAATTCTGTCTTCATATCCACTGTATATCTCATCACAGCCACTCGGTCAAAGACATCACACCAACTATGTAAGACATCACAGGTGGCATATGTATGCCATCATGTGCAATATACATGACATCATATCCACCCCTTATGACAACAACCATTCGTATTTATCACATCACATGCACTATATATGATATGTCATCTACTGTGTATGATATCACATTCACTATATGTGTGACGTCACAAAATGTCTGTATCTCAGACATCACACACTCTAGGTTTATGACTTATGCACTTTATATGGCATCACACACAATGTTATGAAAACACAACCATTTTTTAACTTCACAGCCACTATGTCTGACATCACACCCACTGTATCTGTAACATCACACTCATTGGATCAATTTCATCAAACCCAGTGTATGTATGACATCACAGCCACTATTTGTATGACATCATATGCACTACATGTGACATCACATCCACAATTTAGGACATCACACCAGTTTATGTATGACATCAGGTCCTCTATATCTGACCTCACTTCCACTGTATCTCTGTCATGACACCCACCCTATCGATGATATCACAGCCACTATATATATGTCTTTACATCCAGTATATCTGTGACATCACTTCCACTATATTAATGACATAATATCCACTAAGTATGACATCACAACCCTCTGTGTTGATGATGCAACACTCGGCATATGTATGATATCCTTTGCACTGCAGATGACAATGCATCCACCCTATCACACCAAACCACAGTATTTATGATGTCACATTCACTTCAGGCAGGACAACACAGCCCATGTATCTGACATTGCACCCACTGTATCTATGTCATCACACCCTCTCCACTGACATCTCACCCACTTTTGTATGACATCACATGCACCTTCTGTGTGACATCATATGGACTATATATAACATCACACCCAATCCTTATGTCATCAAACTACTGTACTTATGACATCACAGCCTGTATATATGAAACCACATCCAGTATGAGGCCACCATATACACTTAACATGTGACTTCACAGCTACTATCTGTGTCATCTCACCCACTGTATAGACAACATAACACCCACTCTTATTATGACATCACCCTCTCCATATGTGTGGCATCGTTTGCATTATACAAGACATCATAGCCTGACTTTTTTACATCAAACCACCATTTTAAGGATTACACACCCACTATATTAGACATTGGGTCCACTGTGTCTGTGTCATCACACCAACCCTATCGATGATATCACATCCACTATATGTATGATATCATATCCAGTATATGTGAGACATTCTGTCCACTATATCTATGATATCATTCCCAATATGTATGACATCACAACCCTGTGTGTTGATTACACAACATTCGGCACATGTATGACCTCATTTGCACTGCAGAAGATGTCACATCCACTGTATCACACCAAGCCACAATCTTTATGACTTCACAACCACTTCAGACATGATATCACACCCCCTGTATCAGACATCTCACAAACTGTATCTTTTTCATCACAACCTCTCCACTGATATCACACCCACTTTTGCATGACATAACACCCACTATATGTGTGACATCATATGCACTATATATAACATCATATTCACTGTATACGTCACCACACTACTGAACTTATGACAGCACAATCTTGACATATGAAACCATACCCAGTATGCAGTTCAAAATATACACTATCCATGTGACATCACAGTCATTAGTCTGTGTCATCACACCCACTGTATTGAGAGCATCACACCCACTTTTTGTATGACATCACACTCGGCATAGGTATAGAAGACATTACATCCACACTTTATGAAATCAAACCACCATATTTATGACATCACACCCACTATATTTGACATCTTATTGACGCTATTGCTCTCACCACATCCACTCTATTGATATCACACCAAGGGTATTTATAAGATCTCATCCTCTATATATGTTGACATCATATCCATTGTATACAACAACATATTCACTATATTTGTACCATAACAGCCACTGTACCTGTGTCTCACACCCACACTTTCCATGATATCACCCCCTTTGTATATATGACATTACACCCACTATATGTTTAACATCAGATATACTATATAAGGTATCACATCCAGAGTTTATGACATCACACCACATTATTTATGACATCACATGCACTGTATTCATGTCATCACTCCCACTATATCTAACACTGCATCCACAGTATCTGTGTCCTCACAACCCCTCTAAGTATGATCTCTGAACAACTATATGTATGACATCACACCCACTTTATATATAACATCTTATGCACCATACATAAAGTCACACATACTCTTTGAGTTTACAACATGGTAGTAACCACATTACATCCACTGCATTCATGATATCACACACAAACTCTGCAACATCACACACATGAAAACACAAAAGTTATATCTGCCATCTCACCCTGTATATCTGACACTACATCCACTGTATCTGTGTCATCAAATGCAGTGTATCAATTGTATTACACTCACTCTCTGTATGATATTACACACTATATGTATGACATCACATTCAGTATGCATGATGTCACATTAACACTTTATGACATCACACCCATATAGATATGACATCACATCCATTATATATATGACATCATATCCAATATATATGATATCACCCATACTGTTTCAAAAAAACAAATTGACTATACCTGGCATCTCACCCACTGTATTTTACATCACAGACACTGTATCTGTGTGGTCACATACACACTATCAATGCCTTCACAACTATTATGAAAGTCTTCACACTTGGCACACATATGACATCATACACACCCTACATCACATCAAATTCAGCCTTTATGACATCAATCATCAGTATTTAGGACAACACAAACACTGCATTCATGATATCAGATCTCCTATATATGACATCACATCCACGGTTTATGACATCTCATCCCCTATACCTGTGACATCACAGCCACTATATTGGTAACATAACACCCACTATGTTTGTGAATACATATTCACTATATTTGATGTGAAACGCACTCTGTTAAGACAGTACCACCACTATATATGACATCACACTCTTCATGTCTGTGTCTGTGTGATCACACCCACTGTATTGATGGTAAAACACACACTCTATTTATGACATCACATCTACTGTATATATGGCAAAATATGTACTGTATATGACATCTCACCCACGATTTATGACATCACAACACTCTACTCATGGTATCAAAGCTATTATATCTCATTTCACACTGATTATATCTTTCAGCTTATCCACTGTATCTGTGTCATCACACCCAGATTATCAATCATATAACCCCCATTGTATGTATGACAACACAGCCACAATATGTATGACATCATATGAACAACAAATGACATCACATCCACTACTTATGATATCACACAATGCTATGACATCACACCCTCTGTATTCATGTCATCACACTCAGGATACCTGTCATCGCATCCACTGTGGCTGGACCATTACTTATAGTGTACTGAATATACCACACCTACTATATGCGTGAACTGAAACCCACTAAATATATGACATAACAGGAATTCTATATGACATCACACTCACTCTTTATGACATAACAATACTGTATTCATGACGTCACATCCACTCTATTCATGACAGCACACCCACTCTATATGACATCACATACTCTATATTTGTGACATCACAGCCACAATATCTATGACAAGAAACCTCCTGTGTTTCTGACATCATACTCAGTATATATGACATCTCACATGGTGTATGAATGACAATACAACCATGGTATCCGACATCACACTCACAGTATCTGTGTAATCACACCCACTTGATTGATGATATCACACCCTATGTATGTCTGAAATCACACTCAGCCTAGCTCCAGCCCCAGCCTACTTAGTGTCTTGTGTCACAGAGTCTTGGTCTCCTTGGCCAAAGCTGAAACCTCTCTCATTAATTTTGCTTTCGAAATTAGAAACCCTGAGATCTTAGGAAGATGTTGCCTATTCCTACTGACAAGGGCAGTTTTCTTCTGGCCTTCCAGAGTGAGCACTGGGATATACTCACCCATGCACACTCACACTGACATTAAATAAGGACTGAGGTTTGGGATCAGAAGAGGGACAGATATGAGGACGGTGATAAGAATAATATACAGGGGTTGGAGCGAGTGCCTGCCTGAGGCACGGACTCCCATATTTTCTAGGTCTTGTCCCTCCTATGTCTGAGGACATCCCTAGAAGTCCATGTGGGCATCAGCCCAGGTGTGCAGGTGGGGAAACTGACAGGCTTTGAGAGACAGAGACTAATCCAGGATGGAGAACAGGTGAGAAACGGGAGGTGAGTCTGGGCCCAGGTCTGTCAAATCAGAGCTGCACACACAGCCTGCCCAGGAGCTGGGTGCAGGACTGTGTCATGCAACTGTGTGAGACCCGGGGCTTCATGGATGATGGATGAGCAGTCATGATCCCGTGGGCTATGTGCAGGGGTGTCAGCTGTCAATCCAAGGAAGGGTCTCTCGGGTGGTGAAGTCACTTCCTCGATGGCAGACCCTAACAGAAATCTGAACCCTGTAGAGGCACCCAGCCTCTAGCAACAGTGTCACAGCCAGTTGGCGTTCACTTGGCTGGAGAGTCTTCATCCAGAAAGATGTTCTCCAGCTGTGTGTCGACTGACCTGGGCTTCTGCTTCAGGAAACCCTGGAGGGAGAGGTTTCTCAGATGTTTCATTTCGTTCAGTGCTCAACCTGGATGCCTCTAATCCTTTACGAGGAGGGCACCTAAGGTAATCCCAGTCACACTAGAGCTGGCCACACCAGGCCTTGCCACCACTGGAGTCCTTCCTGGGTAACGCCAGCTGCCCTCATCTCCATGTGCAGGGAAGTGGGACTTGAGGGAAAGTTCTCCCTCTAGGCAGGAGCATATTGGTGAGCACGTTGTGACCTGTGGTCCTGACACGGTCACACCTGAGAACGGGCTGGCAGTGGGGAAGCAGGATCCCAGAGGTGCTCTGCTCTGTGCCAGTGTGGATCGATGGCTGTCAGATAGACGGGCGTCTGCGTCCTCGATGGAGGTCTGTGAAGATAGTGGTGGGTGTCTGTGTGGAGGGGGGCTGTCTGTAGGTCTGAGAAGCAACATAGGCAGCTGACTGGTTATCTGAGACTTTCTCCCTGGCTCGCAGGCACTGTATTCACAGGGCTCCTCAAGAGACTGCAGACAGGAGCCCATAAATAGATCCCCCTTCTCCATCTCCCCGCACAAGAGCTAGGAGCCCCCACCAGCAACAGAGCCCAGGGCAGGCACATGCTCAGGTCACAGAGGCACTCTGACCCTCCCCTGAGTCCCTCCTAGAGTCCTGCTTCCAACGGAACCTGGGCCCAGTCTCCTCTCCCACCTGCCCTCAAGGTGCAGGCCCTAAGTTGTCCAGATGCAAAACCACTATTTATCTGCATGTGGGAATCTCAGAAAGAGGTTGTGATAGGATTTCCCTTCATGTTTCCCAAGGAACCTTTCTGCATTTTTCTACAGTTATTCCTGTATTAACTCCATCCCCAGGTATCCATATTGGCCTGAGAATCCTGATGCCTCTCACCCCAGGATCAGCCCCTATCACTCCAGTTCTCATCCCCAGAATGGGATGTTTTGGTCGCCACCACAGGGATGATAAAGTTAACACACGGAGAGCTGTCCAATAAAAACTGCCCCAACTTGCTAACACATGAAACCATCCCAAAGTGCCAGTTCACTTGTGATGCCAGGATCTTTATTCTGCAGAAGGCCCTACTGCCACTCCTCCTCCCGTGAGATCAGGGGACTCAGTCTGAGCTCCAGCCCCTGCTTTCCAGGTGTCTGTGGTGCTGCCTCTGACTTGTGTGTCTGCTGTGTTATACCCCAGAGGGAAAATGTGTCCCACAAGGGACATGAGACCTGCATGATGTGAAGTTTCCAAAGACATAGGCTACAGATGCTAGTGGGAACCTGGTACCTGTTTCCTAAGCAACAACCCCCTCCTACCTCCCCATATTCCTGGGCACCTGCAGCGCTTTTGCCAGCTACCCTGAGTAAGAATCCCTTAGAAGAAATGGAGTATCTCACATAGTCAACAAAAGAGTCCAAAATGCAGTACTTGGATGCAGTTTCGAAAATGACAGAATGATCTCTGTTCCTTTCCAAGGCAAACCATTCAATATCACAGTAATGGAAGTCTAGGCCCCAACCACTAATGGTGGAGAAGCTCAAGTTGAATGGTTCTATGAAGAGATACAAGACCTTATACAGGTAATACGAAGAAAAAGATATCGTTTTTATCATAGGGAACTGGAATGCAAAAGTAGGAAGTCAGGAGACACCTGGAGTAACAGGCAAGTTTGGTCTTGGAGTATAAAATGAAGCCTGGAAAAGGCTAACAAGAGGTTTGGGAAGAGAACACACTGGTCGTAGCAAACACCCATTTCTAACAAGATATGAGATATCTCTACACAGGGAAATCACCAGATAGTGAATATCAAAATCAGATTGATTATATTATTTGCAGCCAGAGATGCAGAAGCTCTGTACTGTAAGCAAAAACAAAACTGTGAGCTGACTGTGGCTCAGATCATGAACTGTTTATTGTAAAATTCAGACTTAAATTGGAGGAAGTAGGTAAAACCATTACAAAATACAGGTAAAACCTAATCAAATCCCTTAGGATTATAGAGGGCATGTGACATATTCAAGAGATTGGATCAGATAGACAGAGTGCCTGAACAAATATGAACAGTGGTTCATAAAATTTGTACAGGAGACCATTTGCAAGCAATCCCCAAGAAAAAGAAATGCAAAAAGCAAAATGGTTGTCTGAAGAGGCCTTACAAAATAGCTGAGAAAAGAAGAGAAGCTGAAGTCAAAGGAGAAAAGGAAAGATAAAATCATCTGAATGCAGAGTTCCAAAGAATAGCAAGGAGAGATAAGAAAGCCTTCATCAGTGATCAATGCAAAGAAATAGAGGAAAACAATAGAATAGGAAAGACTAGAGATTTCTTCAAGAAAATTAGAGATACCAAGAGAAAAATCAACTTGGGCACAACAAATGACAGAAACTGTGTGGATCTAACAGAAGCAGAAGATATTAAGAAGAAGTGGCAAGGATACACAGAAGAAATATACAAAAAATATGTTAGTGACCCAGATAACCACGATGGTTTGATCACACACCTACACCCAGATAACTTAGAGTGCAAAGTCAAGTTTTCCTTAGGAAGCATTACTATGAACAAAGCTAGTGGATATAATGGAAGTCCAGATGAGCAATGTCATATCCTAAAAGATGAATGCTGTTAAAGTGTTGCACTCAATATACCAGCAAAGTAGGAAAACTCAACAGTGTTCATAAAGGTCTTTTTTCATTCCCACCCCAAAGAACAACAATGCCAGAGAATGTTCAAACTACTCAAAGCTTGTTGCTGAATGATAAGACGCTGGGATTCTTGGCCTCAGGAGGAGACAAATTCAATCCGGGGCCAGAGACGAGGCTGGATTGCTCAGAGCTTTTGTGTAATCAAGTTTTATTAAAGAATAAAGGAGATAGAGAAGGCTTCTGACATAGGCATCATAAGGGGGCAAAAGAGTATGCCCCTCCTAGTCTTTAGCTCTATGTTATATAGTCACTAACAGTGTGTTAATGTAAAGAAAGGGATGATATAAAATTTAGTATGGCACCAGATAATTCATCCCTGGCCATAAAACGATTGACTTAAATCTTGTAGAAGGGCAGAATACCAAGAAATAGTTTCGTTTACATAGATTAGGGGAACAATACCTGAGTAAGAAAGTTAGGCTATTTGAAGGAACCAACTTGAAGATAGATTCTGGGGTACATTAACATAGCTTAAGACAACATTTCCATACCAAAAATAAATGTATTGGTTAACAGAAGGTTTGAGAGTAGTTAGCTTTAGGTCAGACCAGGTGTAATGGCAACACAGCATGTTAAGGGAAACCTCCTTTTATATATGTATGGAGAAGCAAAAACATATCGCTGGTTTGTTTCTTCCTGCTGCTTAAGAGAGATAAAAATGTCTGGCACTTGCAGCCTCTTCAATCTGTTTGGAGAACCCTGGCCTTCCTGCCTGTTATCCTCTTACTACCACACAATTGCACTCATTTCACATGTTAGCAAAGCAATGCTCAAAATTCGCCAAACTAGGCTTCAACAGTACATGAACTGAAAACTTTCAGATGTTCAAGCTGGATTTAGAAAAGCCAGAGGAACCAGAGATCAAATTCCCAGTATTCATTGGAGATCATAGAAAAGGCAAGAGAATTCCAAAAAAAAAAAAAAAATCTACTTCATTGAGTACGCTAAAGCCTTTGACTCTGTGGATTATAACAAATTGTGGGAAATTCTTAAAGAGATGGAAATACCGGACTACCTTACCTGCCTCCTGAGATCCCTGTATGCAGGTCAGAAAGCAACAGTTAGAACTGGACATAGAAGAACGGACTGGTTCCAAAATAGGAAAGGAGTACGTTAAGACTGTATATTCTCACCCTGCTTATCTAACTTATATGCAGGTACATCATGCAAAATGTGGGGCTGGATGAAGCACAAGCTGGAATCATGGTTACTGGGAGAAATACCAATAACCTCAGATATGCAGACAACACCACCCTCATGGCAGAAAGCTAAGAGGAACGAGAGAGCCCCTTGATGAAGGGGAAAGAGGAGAGTGAAAAATCTGGCTTAAAACTCAACATTCAAAAAGTCATATCATGGCCTCTGGTCCCATTAATTCATGGCAAATAATTGAGGAAACAATGGAAACAGGGACAGGCTTTATTTTCTTGGGCTCCAAAATCACTGCAGATGGTGACTGCAGCCATGAAGTTAAAAGACACTTGCTCCTTGGGAAAAAAACTATAACACACCTACACAGTGAATAAAAAGCTGAGACATTACTTTCCCAACAAAGATCCATATAGTCAAAACTATGGTTTTTTCAGTACTTATGGATGGATGTGAGAGTTGGATTATAAATTCTTGAAATATACAGGAAGGCCCAGAAGGTGCAGGCACTTTTCTAGGAATGACCATCATGTACTACATTGAGCAGAAAGCAGTCCTGCCCTCCTGGTCTTCCGTTCTCCCAGGTGACATAGTCACACTGGCCATCACATCTGGGTTTGTCTCCAGTGCTGTCCATATGACGCCTTCCTGGCCTCCTATAGGTGTGGATGCACTCTATTTTACTCTGTGAGGACAGTGGACCCCTGCACAAGCTGAAAGTGTGAGTGGGACTTTGATTCGAGAAGGAGGGACTCAGTTTTACAAAGAACCACCAAGTGAGATGAGACATGGAAGAGAACTGGCCTCTGAACAGGCAGGAGCAGAAGGCAAAAATTCCCAGACCCCGCAGGGCTTCCCGGGAGCTCAGTGTGGAAGGAAGGCCAGGTCTCTGACTCTTCTGCCCACCTGAATCCCCGCAGGGCCATGTCCACCATCCTGGGCACCTAGCTGTACCATTAAACTAAGGGTTTAACCAGCTCCCAGAGTTTCCCTTCTTGAGGATGCTACTGGCTTAAATAGAGCTCAGCATGCCTGACTCAGACCTGGAGCACCAAACCCTACATTTCCTGGCACAGCTGGAGACCCTGGAGCCCACTGAGGCAGAGGGCGATGTGATGGGAGCAAATTAGGATGGGAGGGAGCTGAACTGCACAGAGCAGAACCTTCTGAGTCTTGATCTGGGCCAGGAGCAATGAGGAAGCTCACATCACTATTGCCCTGGACTGCAGTCTGGGAAGATTTTCTGGGGCTGGCATCTTTGAGAGATCATTGAGTGGCAGTGAGACACTTTCTTTTCTGTTTTGGGGGACAATTGGAAATGAAGTCCTATTGGTATTTTCTCTCCTTGGAACTACAGCACCAGCTCCAGAACAACCTCTGGAAACATCTCCAGACCTGGAGCCAACTAGACCTCTACTGCCCACCAGAGCTCCAGAGTTAGAGCAAGTCCATTTTTGGTAATTTTTTTAATGTATACTAAACTGTTTATGATATAAAGTTCACTTAAAATTTAATAGTTTGATAATCTTAGATTGTGCATGTAAATTAAAATAAGTTAATTCACAGTGTTATATAACCCTACTAAATGTCTATTTGAGAACATTTACATTGCTAAATAATATTCCATTCAGGAACCAGCACATTTGGCTTTCATCTGTTTATGGACATTAGAGTTTTCACATTTGGGCTCTTCTGAACAGTGGTGCTCTGGGGATTTGTGTACAGGCATGTGAATATTCATATGCTTTTGGGTATTAATGTAGGAGGGGAATTTGGGGATTGACTGAAAACTGTAGGCTTGTCCTTTTGAGAAACTGCTGAAGTGTTATATACAGTGGTTGTAACCATTTGACAGAGAAGGCACTGGTGACCCACTCCAGTACTCTTGCCTGGAAAATCCCATGGACGGAGGAGCCTGATAGGCTGCAGTCCATGGGGTTGCTGAGAGTCACACAGGACTGAGCGACTTCACTTTCACTTTTCACTTTTATGCATTGGAGAAGGAAATGGCAACCCACCTCAGTGTTCTTGCCTGGAGAATCCCAGGGACGGGGGAGCCTGGCGGGCTCCCATCTAAGGGGTCTCACAGAATCAGACACGACTGATGCGTCTTACCAGCAGCAGCAGCAGCAGCAGCAGTACCATTTGATAATCCCCAGAATTTAGGTGTATAATTTCAACTTCTTCATTTGTATTGCAGTTTCCTTTCTCTCTGTCCTTCTCTCTTTCTGATCCCTCACTCTAAGGAACAAGCCTGTATATTACAAGTTGCCATATGAAGAGGCATCTATGGTTTAGCATTGAGACCATGACAGAGGAGCTCTTGGGTCCTGACTCAATGAGTTCAAACGCCTAGACCCCAAGGAGACACTGGCAGAGGCCTCCAGGTGAATCATGGTCAATTCCTGTTCCACAGATAGTGTGAGATAATAAATGTTTGTTGCTTAAGTCACTCAAGACTGGCAAATGTTGTCACACAGAATGGACCACTCATACAGCCATCAAACATTCAGGCCCTGGCCCCTCCCTCCCCACTCTCCCCTACTGTCCTCCCAAGCTCCCACTAGTCACACTACTTCCTCTGGCTTCATCTCTGGACAAACACATTCTGGGTGTCCATACACTTATGCCTTCTTCTGGGATAATTATCCCCAGACGTGTGAATGGTTGGCACATTCTCATTTCCCTCCTGGGGACAGACATGTCCCCTCAGTGAAGACCCTCATGACTACATTGTGGCACTTACTGTTTTCAACATAGAACTGGCTTCCTTCTGTGTTTCTACACTTCGCCCTCCATACTGTGACCCTGGTGCTTCTTTTCATCACAGCCCCCATTGGATGCTCAGGGCTCAGCTGGTAATTGAATAGATAAGAGGCTCCATTCCTCCACTGAGAAGCTCAGATGCTAATAGGAGAAAGTATAGGCCAGGCCAGGGTCAGGGGAATGTGTAGGAGTACAAGGGACACTCTGCTCACCCCAGTACTGGACACATCACCCCTTTGGTGGGAACCACTCATACTACACACCAAGCAGTGAAAGCACAGCACAAACCAAACCTCTGAGAGACTTCAGGACACCAGCATTCCTTGGGCCCCAGGAGGGAATGTGACAGGATCCACAGGAACCAGGGGCTTTGAGAGGGACCTTGAAGAGGACCCTCCACCTCCTCTTGTCCACTTCAGCCATGGGGTGTCTAATTCCCTTCAGAGGACTCCTCACAACACCCAGTGCAGATATTCTGATCTTGATTCCATATGAGATCCAACAAGGTGGTCTTTGCCTCAGTCTAAGGAAAAACAATGCATGTTTCTCTCAGTTTGACATCCCAAGGCCTACCCCGCCAATGACCCCACTTCCTATGGTCCCTTCCTCTGATGTGTGTCAGTGTATGCTTGTGCACACACCCAGAGAATCTACTCCACATTGCCAAAATATCCTGGGGTCTGAGGACATCTAATCCCACGGCAAAATATGGGTCAAGGAGACAGCCCTAGCCTAGGAAATCCTAACTCTCCCTTCATCTGAAGATTCTGCCCCTGCCAAGGCTGATTAGTAGTAAAACACACACACACTAAATAAAACTTTACAGGCTAAAATGTACTGACCGAAAATTTATAGAAGCAATATATAATGTTGGCACCTATTACCTAACTCAGTTGACCAAGTAGAAATTATTATTCTTAAAGAAATCTTACAAAGACAGAATCTACAGTCATGAAATTATGATTAGGATAAGAAAACTTGACATTTATTTTTTTAAAAAACTGCTATAAAGTCAAACACTTTATGGAAATATAAAATAAGGATACTCCAGCCAGGAGTCCTGAGGCTGACAAACACCCCTACCGGCCCCCAGCGGCCCTGGAGCGAGTGCGCAGGAGTGGCTGCAGGTGCGAGTTCCCATTCGTGAGCGGCTGCAGGTGCGAGTGCATAGGCCTGAGTGGCCACAGGTGCCAGGGCGGAGGCACACGGATGCCTGAGCTCCCAGGACCAGTCCTGAGGCAAGGGAAGTTGCAGACTGGGTCGGTCCCCACTGCGAAACGCCCCAGACCTGGGAGCAGCGCAGACACAAGTAAGTGCAGCTCTACCTCGATCCCCTCACCGCATGCCCCCGCCTGCCCAGCGGCCAGCGGCCTGGAATCTTCCAGCCTCGAGGAGCACGAGCCTCTCTTGGTCCTCGGCTCAGGGGTCGCCGCCACCTGCTGCAGGCTGAGGATGCCGGGCCGGGGCCCCAAGGCAGTCGTGGAGCGGTGGGCGCCCCGCGCACTCACACCCCTCCCTGCTCGGCGCCCCTCGACCGCAAGGGGCGGCCTCTGTTTCTGTGGGCGCCCCCTGGACCCGGTCGCCATGCGCTCGCGTGTTCGTGACAGGGAGGTGCAGCCGAGGAGCCCGATGTTGGGGCCTCGGGGTGCACGTCGGGCGCGGTGTCTCGGCAGGTGTGGAGAGGTCTCTGCTCCTGGGATGCGCACGGGTAATGGGGGCGCACAGCTCGGGGATCCTGTTCGCGGGCCGCCAACAGCGGGTGTTCTGACGGGACTCGTGCTCTTTCCTAAAGCCTTCTGGAGGATCGGCTACAAAGGTTAAAATTCACTTTCAGCGTTTTCAGGCTTTATTGAGGGTCGCTGACTCTAAGAGCGCTTCCTGGAGGGCAGTTTGTGACATACTAACATCTAAGCAAAGTTTGAAATAAAACTATTACCACCTTATTGTTTTGGGGTATGGTGAACAGTTTTTCTTGATTACGTTAGAGTTTTCAAGCCTAACAACTTTTGGCGACTTTTGGAGAAGCTGCACTGCTCTTAAGTTAAATGGTGACGGTTTTCTTGCTAAGTCGTGTCCCAACTCTCGCAACTCCATGGACTGTAGACCTTCAGGCTCTTCTGTCCCTAGAATTATCCAGGCAGGAACACTTGAGTGGGTTGCCATTTGCTTCTCCAGGAGATCTTCTTGACCCAGGAATCGAACCCGAATGTCTGTCACTGTAGGCACATTCTTTACCAACTGAGCTACTAGGGAAGCTCCTAAGTTAAAAGACCATTTAAAAGATACTTCTTTGAGCAGTTACCATAGATGCTCAAATATTTGAGAATTCTAGTTATAGTAATGGGAGTGATTTCTTTGGTTTATTGTTTGGTTTTGGGTCTTCAGTTATTTTTCTTTTCGTTGGCTGATTTCGTGATTTTTGGATTTCTTTGGGGTTGGGGGTCGGGGTAAAGTTTGCATAAGGAAGAGATGATATTTAAATCAGGAGAAATGTTTATTTCATGGTATTCTGGTACACAGTGTTGCAGCTTAAAGTATCTGATCCTGTTTAAATCTTAGATTGGCTCCAGAAAATGGATATTTTTATTGAGAATAGTTTGCATTTGTCATGTGGGTTTTTTATGTGTTTTTTTTTTTAGTACAAACTGCTTATTTATCATGCTTCAAATCATAATAGATTGTAGTTAACACTGGTGGTTGGTGAAGGAACAATGCTTTGTAACACAGTGATGGGTTGTCTTTTTCCACAGAAATTTTTTCTTGAGTCAGTAAATTTCCATGTTAAACTCTCAGGAGTGACTTTTGCTATAGCAGTTTGGTCTCTGTAATGAGGGATAAAGCATATCATTTCACTGTTGAAGATAATGGCATATATTATAAAGATAGGAATCTGGTACATAAAAGGAATTCAAGCTTTGAGTTTGGTGAATTAGTGTCCTCAATGAAATGGCTTGTCTCTTTGAAGAGAAGAAGAGCGATAACCTCATGGTGATGACCAGGGTTACTTCCCTAAACTGAACACCAAGAGGAAGGGGAGGAGACAGAGTGATTTTCAGAAGAATTGATGTTCATTTATCAACCACGTATCCTCGTTTCTTGCTGTTTGTTAATTCCCAGAGAAATTAAACATGTGGTTCCTAACCAGGATATTTGAATGGGAAAGGTCCTTTCAGTTCCCAGGCAAGTAACTGAATCCATTGTATAAGCGTTCATCTGCCTGTTCCTTGGAAGTAACACTTCTCTGATGGATGAAGTGGGCTGAATAGGAGGGTGGTGGAGCTTTTTGGGGCAAGTTTTCCAAAAGTTGGAGCAAAAGTGAATCACTTTCTTCAAAGGAACAGACTCATTAGATAGGAGAATTTGCACCTTAATGTCTTTTGCAACATCATGTAGCTTGTTGGTAAAAATAATCCAGACCACAGAAAAATCCACATGGTCAAATGCTTATTGAATGAAAAGTAATGAAAGAAAAAGAACCTTCTGAAGATTTTTAATATCTGGTATTTGACCCAGATCAGTTGACTGAGTACAAATAAAAGTCAGTAAAGAAATCTTCCAGAGAGAGAATTTAGTCATTCAGCTGTGATGTGGACAAGAAACCTGCTATTTATTTATTAAAAATTAATCCCAAACTAAAACATTTTTAATTAGAGATTAATATGGATAAACTACAAGCAGTTTACTATGCTGTGTTTTCAAAGCAGGATCAAGGAATTAAAAGTTACTGAAGTTTTCTCTGCAAAGTACGTTCTCAACATTATTTTTCAAATATTCTAATTCTGATTGCAGTGTGTATGAATCTCAGAGTAAAAACTGTTGAGGAATTGATATTATTTGAGGTGAAATGGCTGATTCCGAAGAGCAGGGTTAAATTGGAGGGTAAAACTGTCAGTAATACAAATTGATGTATGTCATTTTTAATGTACTAGGTTGAGGGAAATTTAAGTTGATCATATAATTAGCATAATTGTGTGTATAATGGTTTATGCTAAATTACCACACAACTCCCCAAATTTCAGCAGTACATCATTATGTCTCCCATATCACATCACTGGGTGGGTATTCACTTTGGGGAGACTGCATTCCTTCAGATGGTCATTCAGGAACCCAGACTCCTCCCATGCTATACTGTGTCCATTCCCTTAGACCTCATCCCCATCTGCATCCATCAGCAGAAGGAGGCAAGAATATGGAGAAATTCATATGGAAATTTATGAGGAGCCAGCTCTGGAAGGATACAGGCCAGATTCTCTGCTGCTCTTTTGGCCACAATTCATTTCTGTGGCCACAAAAGCGACTTGGAAGTCTTCCAACTGTTCTCCCCAGGAAGGGAGAACAATTAAAACTGTCAGCAACCGTGAATAATTCATTTTGATTTAATTAGTTTTCAAATCTTTGTTGGCTGTTTGCCATACACCTAGCACTGCGATAAGTGTGACCTGAGAGTTTATTGAGCAGCATCTTGATCTTGGAGGAGTTCTGAATCCTCAGGAGAGAAGACAGTGTATGAAGTGTCTGCCATCCTAGGAGAAAGGGATTAAGAGAACCTGCTTTGAAAGTTCAGGGAATGATTCTAGATTTGAAAGCTGCCTAGAAATGATAGGATTTGGACTCCACTTTCAGAGATGATCAAGATATGACTATGAAGAAAGCTGGCATCAGGAGCTGTAGAAACAGGTCCTTCGATACAGGGTATCATAAAGAATATTTTGTGGTCATTGTTCACTTGCTATGTTGTGCCAGACTCTTTGTGACCCCATGGACTGCAACACATCAGGTTCCTCTGTATTCCACTACCTCCTGGAGTTTGCGCAAATATATGTCCATTGAGTCAGTGATGGTATCTACCTCATCTTCTGCTGCCCCCATCACCTTTTGATTTCAGTCATTCCCAGGATTACATCTTTTCCAATGGCTTTACATATCAGATGGCCATAATATCGGAGTATCAGCATCAGTCTTTCCAATGAATATTCAGAGTTACTTTCCTTTCGGTTTGAATGCTAGGATCTCCTTGCAGTCCAAGGGATTCTCAAGAGTCTTCTCCAGCACCACAGTCAAAAGCATCAGTTCTTTGGCACTCAGATTTCTTTACAGTGCAACTCTCGCATCCGTAAATGAATACTGGAAAGCCATAGTTTTTACTATATGGACATTTGTTGGCAAATTGATATCTCTGCTCTTTAATAGGTTGTCTAGTATTGTCAGAGCTTTCCTACCAAGTCATAAGTGTCTTTTAATTTCCTGACTGCTGTCACCATCTGCAGTGCTTTTGGAGCTCAAGAAAAGAAAATTTGTCACTGCTTCCACTTTTACCCCTTCTATTTGCCATGAAGTAATGAGGCCAGATTCCATAATCTTTGTTTTTTGAATGTTGAGTTTCGTGCCAGCTTTTTCATTCTCCTTTTTACCCGTATCAAGTGGCTCTTTAGTTCCTCTTCACTTTCTGCCATTAGAGTGGTATCAGCTGTATTTCTGAGGTTGTTGATATTTTCCCAGCAATCTTGATTATAGCTTGTGATTCATCCAGCCTGGCATTTCACATGATGTACTCTGCATGGAGGAAGAATAGGCAGGGTGACAATATACAGCCGTGTCATACTCCTTTCCCAATTTGGAACCAGTCCCTTCTTCCATGTTTGATTCTAGCTGTTGTTTCTTGACCCACATACAGGTTTTTCAGGAGTCAGGTAAGGTAGTCTGATAATCTCATCTCTTTAAGAGTTTTCCACAGTTTTGTTATCCACAGAGTCAAAGGCTTTAGCATAGTCAATGAAGCAGTAGTAGATGTTTTTCTGAAACTCCCTTGCTTTATCTATCATCCGATGATGTTGAGAATTTGATCTCTGGTTCTTCTGGCTCTTCAATACCCAGCTTGTACATCTGGAATTTCCCAGTTCATGTACTGTTGAAGAATGACTTGAAGGATTTTGAATATAATCTTAGAGGAGCGAGTTCAAGTTTACAGTAGTTTGAACATTTTTCGCATTGCCCTTGTTTTGAATAGAAATGAACACTGACCTTTTCCAGTCCTGTGGACACAGGTGAGTTTTTTTTATAATTTCCTGATATATCTGGTGCAGCACTTTAACAGTACCGTCTTTTGGGATTTGGATTAGCTTAAGTGAAATTTCATCACCTCCACTAGCTTTGTTTGTAGTAAGCTTTGCTAAGGCCCACTTGACTTCACACTCAAGGATGTCTGGCTCTAGATGAGTGCCTACACCATTGTTACCATGGTCATTAGGCCTTTTTTCTATAGTTGTGTGTATTCTTGCCACCTCTTTTAATCTCTTCTGTTTCTATTAGTTCTTTACATTTCTGTCTTTTATAGTGTTTTATTGTGTGCATTTTTGCATGAAAAGTTCACTTAAATCTCCAATTTTCTTAAATATTGTGCAGCCATTAAATTCACATTTTCTAAAATTACAAATGGATGGAATAACTACACTCATATTAACTGAAAAAGAGACCAGTGAGGTAAGGTAATTCCATTTTTTCGAATTCTGTGTAAATTTAGATAAAATCATATGTATATGTTGAAAGATAGTATTGTAATTTTCTGAACTGTTTTATTAATATAAACAGAACTGTATCATAAATTGCTTTGATAGACTTTTTCTCCACCACACACAGAGCTGGGTGTAGACAGGTGATCCTAGCAGGTTCCCACCATCCCTCTGCTGGTGAGGTGGCAACAACCTTCTCTCTCTTCTCTGCTGCAGACCCAGGTCCTGGCTCAAGTCCTCAAGACAGAGTGCAGACACACATTGCCAAAACACTGAGCCTTACAGAGTTTGGTTTGCTCTAACCATAAGATCGCGAATGTGGCAAGTGTAAATGTTGACTTCTTTTGCTGAGAAAATCATGGAGCCATGCAGCACTGCTGCCATTTCAGAAATAAAGCCACGAGAGGGCAGTGTGGCTGCTTCTGACAAACTGTCTCATTCAAAACTGATCCAAGTTAGCCTCCATCAGAACATGTTTGGTAAATTTAGAGGACCCCTTTAAGGTATATTGATTTGCTTTTCTTCTTTAATCTTGTTTGGAAGTTAATGGAAATTCACTACAAATAACAAACATAAAGTGAGCCACTGACTACATTTTACCTTGTGACATGTAGATATGCAAACTTATGTATCCAATCCCCGTCTTCATCCACCTCAGTCCCTTCCTCTCGATATCCATCTATAAACATCTGTGTAACCCATCTTTTGATAATCTACATACATATCATACATTTTCCAATCATGTTCCTACTTATTTCTGATGTGAATGTTTCAGGGGTAAGTGGGGAGCTTATAAGACAGTGAGAAGCAGTGTGAAGGTGAGAAGTAGGTCTCAGTGGGAGTCATCCAATCAGGGAGATCTGCTCAGGACAGCCAGGGTCAGATCCATCCACACTGTTTCCTATCCTTAAAGCACTGAGTCTACCCTCTTGGGGGATCTTTGCTAAAATGTTGATTATTTTAAGGAACATCAGGGTTAAGATAATGAGTGATGGTTGTAGAAATTCTGAGAGAGAGATAAGGTTATGATGTTAATGACCTGGTACTCTGCCTCCAACAACCATCATTCTGTTACCACTACTGCTCAGCCCTCTGGGAACAGAGATTGCACCTTTTTTTCACTTTTACAGCCCTCCAGCCCAGTAATAGGCAAAGTAGATGTGCCAGTACTGCTGAATAAATGAATTTGGGATCAGGACCTGACAGATTTGAGAATGTATTTGAAACTGGGATTCTCCCAGACCTGTCCCAATAGGAGGTCATCATAAATCAGCTACCTCCTCACTGGCCAGGCCCTGTATACCTGCTGGCCTTCCCACAATACCTCTCAGACAGGATGTCCTTGGTCCTAGGTATTTCTCAGATCAAATCTTACCATGTTCTCTGACTCCTCTCATGCGCTTTGGCCTCCTTAATTGTCCTGCTGTGTGACTCTCCACTCTAGGGCTCAGGGCTCACCTCTGATTCCCTTCAGGATGTAATGTCAGAATAGTAGATTCTGTGGAGCTAAGGCTTAATGATGGTCTTTGATTGGCAAGTCAATAATTGTATGCACAAGGATAACTTCGACATGACTACCTTTTGTAGAAATAATTTTACTTATTTGTTTATGCTTGTACTGTGTCTTCTTTGCACAGGCTTTTCTCTAGTTGTGGTAAACAGTGGCTACTCTGTAGTTGCGTTGCAGGGGCTTCTCACTGCAGTGGCTCTTCTTGTTGTGGAGCAGGGTGTCTAGAGCATTTATTCTAGCTTCAGGAGTTGCCAAATGTGGGCTCAGTAGTTGCTGTTCCGGGGCTCTAGAGTACAGGCTCAATAGTTGTGGTGCATGGGCTTAGTTGCTTCAAGGTATGTGGGATTGAACCTGTGTCTCCTGCATTGGCAGGGAGGTTTTCAACCACTGAGCCACCAGGGAAGCCCATGACTGTATCTTAATGCTGTTTTTTTCCTTGACCAGTTAACTTTAAACTTGATGGCATAAAAAGAAATGCTTTTTTTCCCTGATATCAGCATAGTTGCTGAATGTCAGCCTTTCTCTGATGATGCTGTAAAAGACCTGATACACGCCAAGAGAAACACAAGTAAATCGTGTCATGTTATAACGTGGTATAGAGTAGTATAACTCTAAAAGCTACTGTTATCCATTTGTGCTAGAGTAATTGTTTACTGGATATGAATATTGACCTGTCAAATTTCTCATGCTTTGATGAAATTCAATGCATTTTTCCTACAATAAATACCAGGATGAAGAGTTCAAGACAGAATAATTTTAAGATGAATTGTTCATTTCCCAACCATGGACTCCCTTTTGTTGATGTTTCTTTGTTCCCAGAGAGAGGAGAGATGTGGTTTCTAACCAGGATATTTGAGAGAAAAAGATTCACTTCCTCAGGAGGTGACTGGGAACCATTTGATTGCTTTCATCTGTGTAGACCTTGGAAGCAGATGAGAGAAAATTCTTTTCTATTTTCAAATGAAGTAGAGAGAACAGAGGGTGGACTCTTTGGGAAAACAGTTCCAAAAGGTGAATCAAAACTGAGTATCTGACAAAAAAGAGTACCTCTTATCAAAAAAAGTAGGCCTATCGAACACCCACAGATTGACCTAGGGACACATGGGCCATCATGGTGATTTCTAGGAAAAATAATCAATGCCAATGAAAATTCTAGATGGTATAAATGTGTTACTAACTGAAAATCGATGGTCAATTGACCATCAGTTGACCAAGTACAAATAATGATCATAAAGAAATCTTACAAAAAGAAGAAACTCTTAAAAAGCACATTTATAATCATAAATTATGATTTAGATAAGAAACCTTGCTATTCATTTGAAAAAAAAATTATCCCAAGTAAAACAGTTATAGTAAATTAAAAATAAACAGTAATATCCAGGTCATGGGTGCTGAGGGTGGAAGGTGGTTGCAAGGTCCAGCTCCATCTCCAGAGAGTGCGCAGGCCTGAGCGGTGGCAGGTGCGAGGGCAGAGGCGTGGAGACACCAGAGCTCCCAGGACCCTTGCTGAGGGAAGGGAAGGTGGAGCCTGGGTCAGTCCCCAATGCCAGATGCCCCAGACCAGGGAGCAACGCAGACAAGAGTAAGTGCAGCTCTATCCCCAGAACCTCACCATGCATCCCCGCCTGCCCAATGGCCAGCGGCCTCTGACTCCTCCAGCCCAGAGGAGTGCGAGCCTTGCTGGGTCCTCAGCTCCGGGGTGTTTGCCACCAGCCACAGGGTGAGGACACTGGGCCGGGGACCCAAGGCGGTCGTGGAGCGGTGGGCGCCCCGTGCGCTTGCAGCCCTCCCTACCCGGCGCGTCTCGAGTCTTCTCTCGGCGGGGCTGCCCCAAGACCACGGGGGGTGGCCTTTGGGTCTGCAGAAGCTGCTTGGGCCCCGTCACTGCGGGCGCGCAGATCCGGGGTGGGGAGTGCTGTCGAGGAGCACGAAATTGGGGCCACTGGGTGTGCCTCGGGAGTGCTGGCTCCGCAGGTGTGAAGGGGGCTCTGCTCTGGGGATGCGGCCTGGTGACGGGGGCACAAAGCTCGGTGATCCTGTTCACTGGCCGCAGGCAATGGGTGTTCAGATGGGACTCCCTGCTCTTTCCTAAAGCCTTTTGGAAGATCAGGTACAAAAGCTTAAAGTGCACTTTCACATTGAGTGTTTTCAGAATTTATTGACTGACTGTGACCAACTCACTGAACGCTTCCAAGAGGGTAATTCGTGACATGCTAACACCTAAGAAAAGTTTCAAGTAAAAGTAGTCCCTGCCTTTTAATGTTTTTGCATATGGAGGGCTTTTTGAACATTTTGTTTTTGTTTCTGTTCATCTTTTCCAGCAACAGACCATTGAGAAATGGCATTACTCTAAGTTAAAGGAGCATTTAAAATTTTTATTTCTGCAGAGTAACCAAAAATGCTAAAGTATTTTCAAATTCTAGCATCTACAAAGAGCTCAGTTGTTGTTTTGTAAATTTTTCTTGAAGGGAAGGCTTTGGAATCCAGAGAGATGTTCATTTCATGAAATTGTGGTGCACCCTTTTGCGATTTTGAATACCTAATCCAGGGGAATTATCAGTTTTTTCCCAGAAAATGCATATTTTGTCTGAGAATACTTTGGGTTTTGTTCTGTGGATTTTTACGTGCTGTTTGTTGGTACCTACATCAGTTTAGTTCAGTTCAGTCGCTCAGTCGTGTCCGACTCTTTGCACCCTCATGAATCACAGCACGCCAGGCCTCCCTGTCCATCACCAACTCCTGGAGTTTACTCAAACTCATGTGCATCAAGTGGTGATGCCATCCAGCCATCTTGTCCTCTTTCATCCCCTTTTCCTCCTGCCCCCAATCCCTCCCAGCACCAGGGTCTTTTCCAATGAGTCAACACTTTGCATGAGGTGGCCAAAGTATTGGAGTTTCAGCTTCAGCACCAGTCCTTCCAACAAACACTCAAGACTGATCTCCTTTAGGATGGACTGGTTGTATCTCCTTGCAGTCCAAGGGACTCTCAAAAATCTTCTCCAACACCACAGTTTAAAAGCATCAAGTTTTCAGCATTCACCTTTCTTCACATTCCAGCTCTCTCATCCATACATGACCACTGTAAAAACCATAGTCTTGATTAGATGTACTTTTGTTGGCATAGTAATGTCTCTGCTTTTTAATATGCTACCTAGATTGGTCAAAACTTTCCTTCCAAGCAGTAAGCTTCTTTTAATTTCATGGCTGCAATCACCATCTGCAGTCATTTTGGAGCCCCACAAAATAAAGTCTGACACTGTTTCCACTGTTTCCCCATGTATTTCCGATGAAATGATGGGACCAGATGCCATGATTTAGTTTTCTGAATGTTGAACTTTAAGCCCACGTTTTCACTCTCCTCTTTCACTTTCATCAAATACCAGACCACCTGACCTGCCTCTTGAGAAACCTGTATACAAGTCAGGAAGCAACAGTTAGAACTGGACATGGAACAACAGACTGGTTCCAAATAGGAAAAGGAGTACCTCATGGCTGTATATTGTCACTCTGCTTATTTAACTTATATGCAGAGTACATCATGAGAAATGCTGGGCTGGAAGAAGCACAAGCTGGAATCAAGATTGCCAGGAGAAATATCAATAACCTCACATATGCAGAAGACTTAACCATTATGGCAGAAATTGAAGAGGAGCTAAAAAGGCTCTAGATGAAAGTGAAAGAGGTACCCACTTAGGAGGCTTTAAAACAATCTAATTAAAACTAGTGATTGGTGCAAAGTACTATGCTTTGTAACACAGAGATAGGTTGTCTTTCTCTATCAAAATTGTTTTTTTAGTTAGCAAATTTTTCGCTTGAAACAGTCAGGAATGACTTTTTATAACCCTGACGTTCTGACTCTGATAATTAGGAAGTACGTTGTTTCACTGTTGAAGAAGATTGCAGACATTTCAAAGATGGACAACAGGTACACAAGAGAAATTCGAGTACTAAGTTGGGTGCATTGGTGTCCGCAATAAAACTGAGTTTCTCTTCTAAGGGAAAAAGAAGGAAAACAACCTGGTGATGACCATGTGCTCTCTCCATACACGAAACACCCAGAGGAAGGGGAGAAGGTGGAGGGATTTTCAGATGGATGGGCCGTTTTTTTCATTTACCAACAACCGACTTCCTTTTTTTGATGTTTCCTGACTCCCAAAAAATTAGAACTGTGGTTCCTTACCAGGATACTTGAATGGGAAAGATCCTTTCAATTCCTAGGCAGGTGACAAGATCCATTGTGTAGCTATCATGTCCCTGAACCTTGTAAGTAACTGAGTCATTTTCTTTATTGAGTTAGGCAGAAAGGGAGAGTGGTGGAGCCTTGGGGGGTTCAAATGTATCAAAAGCTGGACTAAAACTTAATCACTCTCTTCAAAGAAAGAGATTGGATGCCAGAATTTTTATCTTAAGGCCTCTTGCAACATTAGGCAAATCATTTGTAGTGGAAGTATTCCACACCATATAAAACTCCATGAGATCAAGTGTATTATTGACTGAAAATTGATGAAAGGAAAAGAACATTTTGAAATTTCCTGATAGCTGATATTGGACCCAACTCAGTCAACCACATACAAGTACTGATCACTAAATAATCTCCCAAAAAAGATATTTATAGTCATTCAGCTGTGATGTGGTTAAGAAACCTTTCATTTATTTTTTTAAATGAATCCAAACTGAAATATTTTCAATTAGAAATAAATATGGATAAACCACAAATAATTTGCTGTGCTGTGTTTTCGAATCAAGACCAAGGAATTAAAATCTCATATTGCAGTTTTCTCTTGAAAATACTTTCTCTGTATTGTATTTCAAATATTATTATAATTCTTATTGTAGTTTTTATTAAGTTCAGAATAAAAAATTTTGAGGAATTGAAGTTCTCTGAGTTCAAATGACTGAGTCATAATTAACAAGGTGAAAGTGGATGTTAAAACTATTAATGGTACAAAATTTACTTTTGTTATTTAAATGTACTAGATTGATGGCTATTTAAGTTCATCCTATGATTAACATTTTTGTGGGCATAATAGTTTATGCTGAATTATCAAATAACTTAAAATTTCAGAAGCACATCACTCTGTTTCCCACATGACAGTGCTGACTGGGTGTTCACACTGGGGAGACTGAACTTCCTCATGTGGTCATTCAGGAACACAGGCTTCTCCTATCTTTGTCCTCTTCCATCCCAAAGATCTCATCCCCATCTGTATCCATCAGCACAAGGGGCAGGGACTTTGAGAAATGCCTGTGGAAGGTTATAATAGGCCAGGATGCAACATCAGTTTCTCTCCTACTTCATTGGCCATGATGTGGTCCTGTGGCCACAGAAGAAGCCGGGAAGTCTTCCAGTGGTGTGCCCCTAGAGGGTCAGTGAATTTTCATGGAAAATCAACTTTGTCCATGTAGAAGTAAAATAGTAACACCCAAGGAAAAGTAAAAATGAGAGAAATTCCTTAAGAGAGCATAGAAAATGGACCCATTCTAGCTAACAGAGACACCAAATAAAACAGAGACATGCGGTCATAACAGACCTGAGTTTAAATAATGTTCTCTGAGTTCTTAGAAAAGCACAAACAAAAGCTCTGAAGAGTTCTGATTCTGCTAAGCGTCCTACCAGTGAGCACTCTGAAGGAGAAGTTCTGTTGACCGCCAGTCATGGTAGACTGCGGTCCAGTTGCAAGGATTTGTGCTTAGGCTGCACAGGGCCATTTAACCAGCTTACAAGTCTCCCAGCTGAGCATTCTGTGGCTTTTGCTTTTTAAAACTTCTTCCCTCCCTTCAGCCCCGGGAATGTGCTTTCAGTTACAGGCAAGAATTTTGTGTCCCCAAATGGCAAACTTTGTGGACAGTACCCTGTCCGTTTGCTTCAGGTAACAATGATTGTTTTCTGGAATTTATGTATAATTTTAGGATGACATCAGCAATAACAAGTAAATCATTTAGAACTATTGTGCTTCAAATCTCTATTGAATACTTACCATACAATGTGTACTGTGCACAGAGAAGACTGAGAATTGACTGAGCAGTGTCTTGGTTTGTGAGGAGTTCTTAAAGGAGAGGAGACATGCTATGAAGGGCCTGATGTCCTAGCAGAAAGGAAAAAAGAGAACTTGCTTTGAAAATTCAAG
>JAGTXW010001336.1:892453-907782 GCA_020226075.1 Hydropotes inermis
GCTGACAGCCCTGCACATAGCCCACGGGATCATGACCGCTCATCCCTTATCCATGAAGCCCCGGGCCTCACACAGTTGCAACACACAGCCCTCCACACAGCTCCTGGGCAGGCTGTGTGTGCAGCTCTTATTTGACAGACCTGGGCCCAGACTCACCACCTGTTTCCCACCTGTTCTCCATCCTGGATTAGTCCCTGTCTCTCAAAGCCTGTCAGTGTCCTCACCTGCACACCGTGGCTGATGCCCACATGAACTTCTAGGAATGTCCTCAGACATAAGAGGGACAAGACCTGGAAAATATGGGAGTCCATGTCTCAGGCAGGCACTCCCTCCAACCCCTGTATATTATTCTTATTACCTTCCTCATATCTGTCCCTCTTCTGATCCCAACCCTCAGTCCTTATTAAATGTCAGTGTGAGTGTGCAAGGGTGAGTCTATCCCAGTGCTCACTATGGTAGGCCAGAAGAAAACTGTCCTTGTCAGGGGGAATAGGCAAGAGCTTCCTAAGATTTCAGGGTTTCTAATTTCCAGAGCAAACCTAATGAGAAGGGTCTCAGCTTTGGCCAAGGAGAACAAAACTCTGTGACACAAGACACTAAAGTAGGAAGGGTCTGGAGCTGGGCTGACAGGGTGATTTTATACATACATTTTGTGTGATATCATCAATCAAGTGGGTGTGATTATACAGATACTGTGAGTGTGATGTCAGATACCGGGTTTGTATTGCCACTAATACACCATGTGACATGTCATATATACTGAGGATGATGTCCAAAACATAGGAGGTGTCTTGTCATAGATACAGTGGCTGTGATGCCACAAGTATAGAATATGTGATGTCATATAGAGTGGGTGTGCTGCCATGAATAGAGTGGATATGACGTCATGAATACAGTATTGTTATGTCATAAAGAGTGAGGGTGATGTCATATAGAATTCCTGTAGAATATATAGAATTCATATAGAACCCACATATAGTGGGTTTGATGTCACACATATAGTAGGTGTGGTATAATCAGTACACTATAAGTAACGGTCCATCTACAGTGGATGCGATGACAGGTATCCTGGGTGTGATGACATGAATACAGAGGGTATGATGTCATAGAGTGGTGTGATATCATAAAGAGTGGAAGTGATGTCATATGTAGTTCAAATGATGTCATACATATTGTGGCTGTGCTATCATACATAAATGGGGGTTTTATGATCGATAATCTGGGTGTGATGACAGAGATACAGTGGATGTGCTGTCAGATATAAATGGTGTGAGGTGAGATATAATAGTTTGATGTCATGAATAGAGTGTTGTGATGTCATAAATAGTGGGTGAGATGTCACATACAGTGCATATTGTGCCATATATACAGTAGATGTGATGTCATAAATGGAGTGTGTGTAATATCATCGATAAAGTGGGTGTGATCACCCAGACACAGACATGAAGAGTGTGATGTCATATATAGTGGTTGTGTCTTAACACAGTGTGTTTCATGTCAAATATAGTTGACATGCATTCACAAACATAGTGGGTGTTATGTTACTGATACAGTGGCTGTGATATCACAGGTATAGGGGATGAGACATCATAAACCTTGGATGTGATGTCATATATAAGAGATCTGATGTTACGAATGCAGTGTTTGTGATGTCCTAAATACTGACGATTGATGTCATAAAGTCTTAATTTGGTGTGATGTAGGGTGTGTATGATGTCATACCTGTGCCAAGCATGAATACTTCCATAATTGTTGTCAAGGCATTGATAGAGAGGGTGTGACAACACAGATGCAGTGGCTGTGATGTCAAATACAGTGGGTGAGATGCCAGGTATAGTCGTTTTGTTTTCAAGAAACACTATGGGTGATATCATATATATTGGATACGATGTCATAAATATACTGGATGTGATGTCATACCTATATGGGTGTGATGTCATAAAGTGTTCATGTGATGTCATACATATTGAATGTGATGTCATACATAGAGTGTGTAACGTCATACAGAGAGTGGGTGTAATACAATTGATACACTGGGTTTGATGACACAGATACAGTGGATGTAGTGTCAGATATAGAGGGTGAGATTTCAGATATACCTTTTGAATTGTCATGTGTGTGATGTCGTATATATTGTGTGTGATGTCATGAATGCAGTGGATGTAATGTGGTTACTACAATGGTGTGAACTCAGAGAGTGGATGTGACGTTATGTATTGTGCATAAGGTGTCATATAAAAAGTGGGTGTGATGTCATACATACAGTTGTTCAGAGATCACATGTAGAGGGGTTGTGAGGACACAGATACTGTGGATGCAGTGTTAGATACCGTGGGAATGATGTCATGAATACAGTGCATGTGATGTCATAAATAATGTGGTGTGATCTCATAAAATATGGGTGTGATCACTTATAAAGTGTATATGATATTGTACATACAGTGGGTGTGATGTCATACATAGAGGGTTGTGATATCATCAAATGAGTGAGTGTTATGTCACAAATCCAGTGGCTGTCATGTCATATACAATGGATATGATGTCGTGAATTATAGAGGAAGTGATCTCAGAAATACAGTTGGTGTGTTATCATCAACGCAGTGGATGTGATGACACAGATACAGTGGACACTATGTCAAATATAGTGGGTGTGATGACATAAACACGGTTGTCTGAAGTCATAAAGTGAGGATGTGATATCTTCTATAGTGCAAACAATGCCACACATATGGCGTGGCTGATGTGATACAAAGAGTGGGTGTGATGTTGTCTATACAGTGGGTGTGAGGACACAGATAGTGGCTGTGATGTCTCATGTATAGTGTATATGTTGCCCTACATACTGGATGTGGTTTCATATATAGAGGTTGTGATGTCCTAAGTACAGTAGTGTGAGGACATAAGGATTGGATGTGATGTTCTATATAGTGCATATGATATCACACAGAAGGTGGGTTTGATTTCATTCAAAAGTGGGTGTGATATCAGTGGTGAGGTTGTGATGACAAAGATACAGTGGGTGCAATGTCTGATACAGGGGGTGTGATGTCATGCCTGAAGGGGATGGGACATCATAAATACTGTGGTGTGGTGTGATAGAGTGGATGCAATGTCATCTGCAGTGCAAAAGATGTCACACATATGCCGACAGTGGTGTCATCAACACATACTGTTGTGATATCATACTTAGTGGATATTATGTCCTAAATACAGGGGATATGATGTCACAGATATACTGGATGTGATACCACCATATAGTGGTTGTGACATCATCAATAGTGTGGGTGTGATGACACAGTTACAATGAACCTGAGGTCAGATACAGTGGACTTGATGTCATACATAAAGTGGTGTCATGTCCTAAAGAGTGGATGTGATGTCATATAGAGGAGATCTGATGTCATGAATGCAGTGTTTGTGAGGTCATAGAACATGATCATTGATGTCATAAGGTGTGAATGTGGTGTGATGTAGATTGGGTATGATGTCATACGTGTGCCAAGTGTGATGACTTACACACTTGTGATGTCATCGATACAGCACTACATCGATACAGATATGTGTGGCATTTGTGTGATGACACAGATACAGTGGCTGTGGTGTCAAAAATGGTGGGTGAGATGTCAGGTATATTCGTGTTTTCATGAAAGCAGTATGGTGATAGTGTACATATTGGATATGATGTCATAAATATACTGGGTGTGATGTTGTACATAGAGGGGTATAATGTCATAAACAGTTGTTGTGATAGCATGCATACTGAATAGGATGTCACACGTATAGTGTGTGTGATGACATACACGGAGTGGGTGTGGTATAAGTGATACCCTGGGTTTGATGACACAGATACAGTGGATGTAGTGTTAGATATAGTGGGTCAGATGGCAGATATAACGTTTGTATTGCCATGTGTGTGATGTCATATATAGGGTGTGTGATGTCATGAATGCAGTGGATGTAATGTGATAACTACAATGATGTGAAATCATAAAGAGTGGATATGACATTGTGTAGACTGCATAAGATGGCATACGTAAGGTGGGTGTGATGTCATACATACAGTTGGTCTGAGACCATCAATAGAGTCGTTGTGATGACACAGATATGGTGGATGCCATTTCAGATATAGTGGGAGTGATGTCATAAACACAGTACATGTGATGTCATAAATAATGTGGTGTGATGTCATAAAATGTGGACATGGTGCTTTATACAGTGTATACGATATTATACATATAGTGGGTGTGATGTCCAATATACAAAGGGTGTTATATCATTGAAAGAGTGGGTGTGATGACACCGATTCAGTGCTGGGATGTCATATACAATGGATATGATGTCATCATATATAGCAGATGAGATATCAAAAATTCAGTTGGTGGGATATCATCAATACATTGGATGTGATGACAAAGATACAGTGGATATGATGTCAAATATAGTGGGTGTGATGTCATAAAAACGGTGGTTTGATGTCATAAAGTGAGGATGTGAAGTCTTGTATAGTGCAAAAGATACCATACATTATCCGAGTCTGATGTCATACAGAGTGTGGGTGATGTTGTCAATAGAGTGAGAGTGATGACACAGATTAGTGGCTGTGATGTCACATGTATAGTGTATATGTGGCCCTACATACTGGATGTGGTTTCATATATAGAGGTGGTGCTGTCATAAGTAGAGTAGTGTGATGACATAAGGAGTTGATATGATGTTATATAGAGTGCATATGATGTCACACATATACTACGTATGATGTCATACAAAAGTGGGTATGATAACAGTGGAGAGGTTCTGATGACAAAGATACAGTGGGTGCAATGTCTGATACAGTGGGTGTGATGTCATGCCTGAAGTGGATGTGACATCATAAATACTGTGGTTTGGTGTGATAGAGTGGACGTGATATCATCTGTAGTGCAAATGATGTCACACATATGCCAAGTATGGTATCAACCACACACAGTGTTGTGTTGTCATACATAGTGGATATGATGTCATAAATATAGTGGATAGGATGTCCCATTTATACTGTATGAGAGATCATACATAGGGTGGCTGTGATATCATTGATAGAGTAGGTGTGATTCCACAGATACAGTGGACGTGAGGTCAGATAGACTGGATGTGATGTTAGATATATTGCACTTGACATCATAAATAAAGTGGTGTGATGTCATAATGAGTGGATGTGATGTCATATGTAGTGAATATTGGTGTCATACATATAGATGCTGTGATGACATACATTCACTTATTTTCATAAAATTGGTACATTGTGTATAATGTCTAAAATACACTGAGTTTAATGACAGGCATAGTGGCTGTGAAGGAACACAATGGTTGTGTGGTCATAACACTGTGCGTGATGCCATATAAATGAATATGTCATAAACATAGAGTGTTCGATGTCACAGATAGAGTCATTGTTTGCTGTAACACACAGAGTGAATGTGACATCATACAGAGTAGATGAGATGTCTTATATAATGCGTGTGATGTAATGAATATAGTGCATGTCATGTCATAAATAGTAAGGGCTTTTGTCATAAAGTGTGGATATGATGTCATGTATAACGCATATGATGGCATACATATGCCACCTGTGATGTCTTACACAGTAGGTGTGATGTCTTCCACAGAGAGGGTGTGATGACATACAGAGTGGAGGAGATGGCAGTTTTAACGGGTTTCAAGTCAGATATAGAGCTTGGGTCGACATAGACACAGTATGGGTGACATCATATATTATACATATAATGTCATTAACAGAGTGTGTGCCATGACATACAAACAATGGTATGTTGTCAGCAAGAGTGGATGTGATGTCACATAAATTGCCTATGGTGTCATACATGCAGTGGGTGTGATTTCATATGTACATAGGATGTGATGTCATCAATCAAGTGGGTTTGATTACACAGATACATTGGGTATCATGTCAGATACAATCGTTGTGTTGTCATTCATTCACCATGTGAGATGTCTTATACACTGATTATTATGTCAAAAACATAGTAGGTGTCATGTCATAGTAACAGTGGCTGTGATGTCACAAGTAGAGTGTATGTGATATCATATACAGTGGGTGTGATGTCATGAATAATGTGGATATGATGTCATGTATACAGTCTTGAGATGTCATAAAATGTGGTTGTGATGTCACATAGAATTCATATGATGTCATACATTTAGTGGGTTTGATATCACACATATTGCACATGTGCTATAATCAATACACTGTAAGTAATAGCTCAGCTACAGTGGATGTGATGACAGGCATCCTGGGTGTGATGACATGAATACAGTATGTGTGAATGTCATAGCATGGTGTGATATGTTAAAGAGTGGATGTGATGTCACATGTATTCATATGATGTCACACATATTGTGCCTGTGTTATCATACATACAATGGGGGTTATATGATCAATAATCTGGGTGTGATGACAAAGATACAGTGGATGTGCTGCAAGATATAATCAGTTTGATATGAGATATAATAGACTGATGTAATGGGTAGAGTGTTGTGATATCATAAATCGAGGGTGAGAAGTCACATACAGTGCATATTGGGCCATAAATATAGTAGGTGCCATGTCATAAATACAGTGTGTCTAATATCATCGATACATTGTGCGTGATCACACAGATACACATATGGAGTTTGTGATTTCAGATATAGTGGTTGTAATGTCTTAACACCGTGTGTTTGATATTAAATATAGTTGACATGTATTCACAAACATAGTGTCTGTGATGTCACAGGTATAGGGGACGAGATGTCATAAACCCTGGAGGTGATGTCATATGCAGGGAATCTGATGTCATGAATGCACTGGTTGTGATGTTATACAGTGGCTGTCATGTCATATAAAATGCATATGATATCGTGAATTATAGTGGATGTGATCTCAGAAATACAGTTTGTGTGATATCATCAATACAGTGGAAGTGATGACACAAATACAGTGGACACGATGTCCAATATAGTGGGTGTGATGAGAAAAACATGTTGGTCTGAGGTCATAAAGTGTTTATGTGATGTCTTGTATAGTGCAAACGATGCCACACATATGGCGAGTGTGATGTCATAAAAAGAGTGAGTGTGATGTTGTCTATGCAGTGGGTGTGAGGACACAGAGAGTGGCTGTGAGGTCTCATGTATAGTGTATATGCTGCCGTACATACTGGATGTGGTTTCATATATAGAGGTTGTGATGTCATAAGTACAGTAGTGTGAGGACATAAGGATTGGATGTGATGTTCCATATAGTGCATATGATGTCAGACAGAAGGTGGGTGTGATGTCATTCAAAAGTGGGTGTGATATCAGTGGAGAGGTTGTGATGATAAAGATACAGTGGGTGTACTGTCTGATACAGGGGGTGTGATGTCATGCTTGAAGTGGATCTGACATCATAAATACTGTGGTTTGGTTTGATAGAGTGATATAATCAGTAAATTATATGTAATCGTCCAGCTACAGTGGATGCAATGACAGGTATCCTGGATGTGATGACATGAATACAGAGGGTGTGATTTCATAGCGTGGTGTGATATCATAAAGAGTGGATGTGATGTCATATGTGGTTCATATGATTTAAAACATATTGTGGCTGTGTTATCATATGTACAATGGGGGTTGTATGATCAATAATCTGGGTGTGATGACAGAGATACACTGGGTGTGCTTTCAGATATAATCGGTGTGAGGTGAGATATAATAGCTTTGACATCACGAATAGAGTGTTGTGATGTCATAAATCGTGGGTGAGATGTCATATACAGTGCATTATGTGCCATATATACAATAGATGTGATGTCATAAATAGAGTGTGTGTTTTATCATCGATAGAGTGGGTGTGATCACACAGACACAGACATGAAGAGTGTGATGTCATATATAGTGGTTGTATTGTATTAACACAGTGTGTTTCAAGTCAAATATAGTTGATATGTATTCACAAACATAGTGGGTGTTATGTTACCGATATAGTGGCTGTGATGTCACCGGTATAGGGGATGAGATGTCATAAACTGTGGATGAGATGTCATATATAGGAGATCTGATGTCATGAATGCAGTGTTTGTGATGTCCTAAATACTGACGATTGATGTCATAAAGTCTGAATTTGATGTGATGTAGGGTGTGTATGATGTCATACGTGTGTCAAGTGTGAAGACTTCCATAATTGTTGTGAAGGCATTGTTAGAGCAGGTGTGACCACACAGATTCAGTGGCTGTGATGACAAATACAGTGGGTGACATGCCAGGAATAGTCGTTTTGTTTTCATGAAACAGTATGGGTGATATCATATATATTGGATATGATGTCATAAATATAGTGGATGTGATGTCATACCTATATGGGTGTGATGTCATAAAGTTTTCATGTGATGCCCTGCATATTGAATATGATGTCATACATATAGTGTGTGATGTCATACAGAGAGTGCGTGTAATACAATTGATACACAGGGTTTGATGACACAGATATAGCAGATGTACGGTCAGATATAGAGAGTGAGATGGCAGATATAACTTTTGTGTTGTCATGTGTGTGATGTCATATATAGTGTGTGTGATGTCTTGAATGCAGTGGATGTAATGTGGCTACTACAATGGTATGAACTCAAAGAGTGGAGTGATGTTATGTACGGTGCATAAGATGTCATATATAAAGTGGGTGTGATGTCATGCATACAGTTGTTCAGAGATCATACGTAGAGGGGTTGTGAGGACACAGATACTGTGGATGCAGTGTTAGATATCTTGGGATTGGTGGCAAGAATACAGCGTCTGTGATGTCATATATAATGTAGTGTGATGTCATAAACTGTGGATGTGATACCTTATATAGTGTACCTGATATTAAACCTATCGTGGGTGCAATGTCATATATACAAAGGGTATAATATCATGGAAAGAGTGGGTGTGAGAAACAGGTACAGTGGCTGTGATGTTACAAATATATTGAATATCTTGTTGTATACAATGGATATTATGTCGACATATATAGAGGATGAGATCTCATGAATAGATTTGGTGTGATATCATCAATAGGGTGGATGTGGCGAAAGAAATAGCGTTGATACGATGTCAAATATAGTGGGAGTGATGTCAGAAAAATTGTGGTTTTATTTCATAAAGTGAGAATGTAATGCCTTCTATAGTGCAAAAGATGCTATACCTATGCCATGTGTGATGTCATACAAAGTGTGGGTGTGATGCTCTCGATACAGTGGGTGTGATGACACAGACTAGTGACTGTGATGTCACATGGATGGTGTATATTTTGAACTGCATACAGGATGTGGCTTCATATGTCAAGGTTGTGCTGTCATAAGTACAGTAGTGTAATGACATAAGCAGTGGATATGATGTTATATATAGTGCATATGATGTCACACATATAGTGGGTGTGATGTCATTCAAAACTGGGTGTGATATCAGTGGAGAGGCTGTGATGTCAAAGATACATTTGGTGTGATGACTGATACAGGGGGTGTGACGTCATGCCTGAAGTAGATGTGATGGCATAAAGATTGTGGCTTGGTGTGATAGAGTGGATGTGACGTCTTCTGTAGTGAAAATGATTTCATACATGTGCCGAGTGTGGTGTAATCAACACATAGGGCTGTGTTGTCATACATAGTGTATATGATGTCATAAATATAGTGGACAGAATGTCTCACATACTGGATGTGATATCACACATATAGTGACTGTGATATCATCGAAAGAACTGGTGTGATGACACAGATACATTGGAAACAATGTCTAATATAGTGGGTGTGATGTCCTCCAAATGGTGGTTTGAGGTCAAAATGTGAGGCTGTGATGTCTTGTATAATGCAAATGATGCCACACATATGGCCAGTGTGATGTCATAAAAAGTGTGGGTGTGATAGAGTCTATACAGTGGGTGTGATGACACAGATTGTGGCTGTGAATTCACATGTTAAGTGTATAAGTTGCCCACATACTAGATACAGTTTCATATATAGAGGCTGTGATGCATAAGTAGAGTAGGGTGATGACATAAGGATTGGGTGTGATGTTATATATAGTTCATATGATGTCACACAGAAGGTGGGTGTGATGTCGTACAAAAGTGGGTGAGATGTCAGTGGAGATGGTGTGATGACATAGATAGAATGGGTGCAATGTCTGATACAGGGGCTGTGTTCTCCTGACTGAAGTGGTTGTGACATCATAAATACTGTGGTTTGGTGTGATAGAGTGGGTGCATTTTCATCTGCAGTGCAAAGAATGTCATACATATGCCAAGTGTTGAGTCATCCACACAGTGTTGTGATGTCATACTTAGTGGATAGTATGTCATAAATATAGTGGATGTGATGTCACAGATATACTGGATGTGAGGTCATACATATAGTGGCTGTGATATCATCGATAGCGTGGGTGTGATAACAGAGATACAGTGGAAGTGAGGTCAGATAGAGTGGACCTGATGTCATACATAAAGTGGTGTGATGTCCTAAATTGTGAATGTGATGTCACATGAAGTGCATATGATGTCATACACATAGTGGCTGTGATGTCACACATACACTGGGTAGGATAAAATTGATCCACTGGGTGTGATGACACAGACACAGTGGGTGTGATGTCAGACATAGTGGCTGTGAAGTTACACAATGGTTGTGTTGTCATAACACTGTGTGTGATGAAAATAAAATGGATATGCCATAAACAGTGTGCGATGTCAGAGATACAGGCATTGTGTGATGTCACACAAAATGTGAATGTGATATCATACACAGTAGATGACATGTCATATATAGTGCATGTGATATCATCAATAAAGGTCATGTGATGTCATAAATACTAAGGGTTGCTGCCTTAAAGGGTGGATATGGTGTCATGTAAAGTGCACATGATGGCATACATATGCCACCTGTGATGTATTACATAGTTGGTGTGATATCCTCCACAGAGTGGGTGTGATGACAATATACAGTAGATGTGATGGCATATAGAATGCGTTTCAAGTCAGATATAGAGCTTGTGTTTTCATAGACACAGTGTGTGTGACATCATATATAGTGGATATGATGTCATAAACAAAATAGGTGCCATGACATACAAACAATGGCATGATGTCATCAAGAGAGGATGTGATGACATAAATAGTGCCTATGGTGTCCTACATGCAGTGGGTGTGATTTCATACATACATAGGGTGTGATATCATCAATCAAGTGGGTGTGATTACACAGATACTGTGAGAGTGATGTCAGATACTGTGGTTGTATTGTCATTCATACACCATGTGAGATGTCATATATATAGAGTATGATGTCATAAACATAGGAGATCACCATGATGGCCCACATGTCCCTAGGTCAATCTGTGGGTGTACAATAGGCATACTTCTTTGATGAGAGATACTATTTTTTGTCAGATACTCAGTTTTGATTCACGATTTTGAACTGTTTTCCCAAATAGTCCACCCTCTGGTCTCTCCACTTCATTTGAAAATAAAAAAGAATTTTCTCTCATGTGCTTCCAAGGTCTACACAGATGAAAGCAATCAAATGGTTCCCAGTCACCTCCTGAGGAACTGAATCTTTTCCTCTCAATTATCCTGGTTAGAAACCACATGTCTCATTTCTCTGGGAACAAAGAAGCATCAAGAAAAGCAAGACCATGGTGGGGAAATGAACAATTCATCTTAAAATTATTCTGTCTTGAACTCTTCATCCTGGTATTTAGTGGAGGAAAAAAGCACTGAGTTTAGTCAAAGAATGAGAAATTTGACAGGTCAATATTCATATCCAGTAAACAATTACTCTAGCACAAATGGATAACAGTAGCTTTTAGAGTTGCACTGCGCTATACCACGTCATAACATGACACAATTTACCTGTGTTTCTGTTGGCGGGTATCAGGTCTTTTACAGCATCATCAGAGAAAGGCTGACATTCAGCAACTATGCTGACTTCAGATAAAAAACATTTCTTTTTATGCCATCAAGTTTAAAATTAACTGTTCAAGGAAAACAACACCATTAAGATACAGTCATGGGCTTCCCTGGTGGCTCAGTGGTTGAAAATCTCCCTGCCAATGCAGGAGACACAGGTTCGATCCCACATCCCTTGAAGCAACTAAGCCCATGCGCCACAACTATTGAGCCTGTACTCTAGAGCCCCAGAACGGCAACTATTGAGCATGCTCTAGACCCCCTGCTCCACAACAAGAAGAGCCACCGCAGTGAGAAGCCCCCGCACTGCAACTACAGAGTAGCCGCTGTTTCCCACAACTAGAGAAAAGCCTGTGCAACGAAGACATAGTACAAGCATAAACGAATAAGTAAAATTATTTCTTCAAAAGGTAGTCATGTCGAAGTTATCCTTGTCCATATAATTATTGACTTCTCAATCAAAGACCATCATTAAGCCTTATCTCCACAGAATCTACTATAATGACATTACATCCTGAAGGGAATCAGAGGTGATCCCTGAGCCCTAGAGTGGAGAGTCACACAGCAGGACAATTAAGGAGGCCAAAGAGCATGAGAGGAGTCAGAGAACATGGTACGATTTGATCTGAGAAATACCTAGGACCAAGGACATCATGTCTGAGAGGTACTGTGGGAAGGCCAGCAGATATACAGGGCCTGGCCAGTGAGGAGGTAGCTGATTTATGAGAACCTCCTATTGGGACAGGTCTGGGAGAATCCCAGTTTCAAATATATTCTCAAATCTGTCAGGTCCTGATCCCAAATGCATTTATTCAGCAGTACTGGCACATCTACTTTGCCTAGTACTGGGCTAGAGGGCTGTAACAGTCAAAATAAAGGTACAGTCTCTGCTCCCAGAGGGCTGAGCAGTGGTGATAACAGAATGAAAGTTGTTGGAGGCAGAATACCAGGTCATTAACATCATAACCTTATCTCTCTCCCAGAATTACTACAACCATCACTCATTATCTTAACCCTGATGTTCCTTAAAATAAACAAAATTTTAACAAAGTTCCCCCAAGAGGGTAGACTCAGTTCTTTAATGATAGGAGACAGTGTGGATGGACCTGACCCTGGCTGTGCTGAGCAGATCTCCCCATTTGGATGACTCCCACTGAGACCTACTTCTCACCTTCACACTGCTTCTCACTGTCTTATAAGCAGCCCATTTAAACGATTGAAACATTCATATCACAAAGAAGTAGGAACATGATTGAAAAATATCTGATATGGTATGTAGATTATCAAAAAATGGGTCACACAGATGTTTATAGATGGATATAGAGAGGAAGGGACAGAGGTGGACGAAGACGGGGATTGGATACATAATTTTGCATGTCTACATGTCACAAGGTAAAACATAGTCAGTGGCTCACTTTATGTTTGTTATTTGTAGTGGATTTCCATTAACTTCCAAATAAGATTAAAGAAGAAAAGCAAATCAATATACCTTAAAGAGGTCCTGTAAGTTTATGAAACGTGTTCTGATGGAGGCTAACTTGGATTAGTTTTGAATGAGAGTTTGTCAGAAGCAGCCACACTGCCCTCTGGTGGCTTTTTTCTGAAATGGCAGCAGTGCTGCATGGCTCCATGACTTTCTCAGCAAAAGAAGTCAACATTTACACTTGCCACATTCGCGATCTTATGGTTAGAGCAAAGCAAACTCTGTAAGGCTCAGTGTTTGGGGGATGTGTGTCTTCACTCTGTCTTGAGGACTTGAGCCAGGACCTGGGTCCACAGCAGAGAGAAGGGAGGACGTAGTTGCCACCTCAGAAGCAGACAGATGGTGGGAACCTGCTAGGATCACCTGTCTACACCCAGCTCTGTGTGTGGTGGATAGAAATTAGTCTATCAAAGCAATTTATGATACATTTCTGTTTATATTAATAAAACAGTTCAGAAAATTATAATACCATCATTCAACATATGCATATGATTTTATCTAAATTTACACAGAATTCAAAAAAAAATGGAATTACCTTACCTTACTGGTTTCTTTTTCACTTAATATGAGTGTAGTTATCCATCCATTTGTAATTTTAGAAAATGTGAATTTAATGCCTGCATAATATTTAAGAAAATTGGAGATTTAAGCGAACATTTCATGCAAAAATGGACACAATAAAACACTATAAAGGACAGAAATTTCAAGACATAATAGAAAGAGATTATGAAGAGGTGGCAAGAATACACACAACTGTAGAAAAAAGTATTCATGACCATGATAATGATGATGTAGGCACTCACCTAGAGCCACACATCCTGGAGTGTGAAGTGGGAATTAGCAAAGCTTACTACAAACAAAGCTAGTGGAGGTGATGAAATTTCACTTGAGCTAATCAAAATCCTAAAAGACGGTGCTGTTAAAGTGCTGCACCTGATGTATCAGCAAATTTAAAAACAAACTCACCAGTGGCCACAGGACTGGAAAATGTCGGTGTTCATTTCAATTCAAAAGAAGAGCAATGTGAAAGAATGTTCAAACTACTCTAAACTTGTACTCGCTCCTCTAAGATTATATTCAAAATCCTTCAAGTCATGCTATTACAGTACATGAACTGGGAACTTCCAGATGTACGAGGTGTGTATTGAAGAGGCAGAAGAACCAGAGATCAAATTCTCAACATCATCAGATCATAGAAAAACAAGGGAGTTTCAGAAAAACATCTACTACTGCTTCACTGATTATGCTAAATCCTTTAAATCTGTGGATCACAAAAACTGTGGAAGACTCTGAAAGAGATGAGAGTATCACACCACTTTACCTGACTCCTGAAAAACCTGTATGTGGGTCAAGAAACAACAGCTAGAATCAAACATGGAAGAAGGGACTGGTTCCAAATTGGGGAAGGAGTATAACAAGGCTGTATATTGTCACCCTGCATATTTAACTTCCATGCAAAGTACATCATGTGAAATTCCAGGCTGGGGGAATCACAAGCTGTAATCAAGACTGCTGGGAAAATATCAACAACCTCAGAAATACAGCTGATACAACTCTAATGGCTGAAAGTGAAGAGGAACTAAAGAGCTTCTTGATACAGGTAAAAAGGAGAATGAAAAAGCTGGCTTGAAACTCAACATTCAAAAAACGAAGATTATGGCATTTGGCCTTATTATTTCACAGCAAATAGAAGGGGGAAAAGTGGAAGCAGTGACAGATTTTCTTTTCTTGAGCTCAAAAAGCACTGCAGATGGTGACAGCAGTCAGGAAATTAAAAGACATTTACGCCTTGGTAGGAAAGCTCTGACAAACCTAGACAGCCTATTAAAGAGCAGAGACATCAATTTGACAACAAAGGTCCATATAGTCAAAACTATGGTTTTCCAGTAGTCATAT
>JAGTXW010001336.1:1009969-1030723 GCA_020226075.1 Hydropotes inermis
CGAGTTTGATGTACTCACGCTTGTTCACTTTTCCTTTCACTTCTTTTGCTTTTGGAATTACACCCAACCTTCATTGCCAAGACTGATGTACAGCAACACAGTAACGCTTCCTTTCTAAGAGCTAAATGGTTTCAGTAGTTCTGTTCAATCTTTTAATCCAGTAGAAATTGCATAGACTTAGATCCAAGAATCCTCTAACCACCCTTTACTATTTGCAGGCAGTGTTCCTCTGGCCTCTAGAGAGTGAGCACAGATACCTACAGACATACACACACCCAAGCACAGTGAATATGAAAAGGACTGTGGGTTGGCATCAGAAGAGGGACAGATAGGAGAATAATAATAAGACGAACCTACAGGGGCTGGAGGCACTGCCTGCCTGAGACACAGACTCCCATATTTTCCAGGTCTTGTCCCACCTATGTCTGAGGACTTTCCTAGAAGTCCATGTGGCCATCAGCCCCGGTGTGCATCTGGGGACACTGAGAGGCTTTGAGAGAAAGAGACTCATTCAGGCGGAGACAGGTTGAAAATGGGAGGTGAGTCTGGGCCCAGGTCTGTCAACTCAGAGCTGCACACACAACCTGCTCAGGAGCTGTGTGGAGGGGGGTGTCATGCTACTGAGTGAGGCCCGGGGCTGCGTGGATGAGGGATGAGCGGTCAGGATCCTGAGGGCTATGTGCAGGGCTGTCAACTGTCAATCCCAGGAAGGGGCCCCCGGGTGGTGAAGTCATTTCCTCTACAGCAGACCCTAAGAGAACTCGGAACCCTGCAACAAGCCACACACCTTCTAGCAGCAGTGCCATAGCCAGTTGGGGCTCACTTGACGGGAGAGTCTTCATTCAGAAGGATGTTCTCCAGCTGTGTCTTGACTGACCAGGGATTCTGCTTCAAGAAACCCTGGAGGGAGAGGTTTTTCAGAAGTTTCAGGTGGTACAGTGCTCAAAATGGATGCCTCTGGTCCTTTACCAGGAGGGCACCTAAGGTAACCCCAGACAATCTAGAGCTGGCCACATCAGGCAATACCGCCACTGGGAGCCCTCCCTGGGCAGCGCCAGGTGCCCTCATCTCCATGTGTGGGAAAGTGGGACTTGAGGGGACGTTCACCCTCTGAGCAGAAGCAGGTTGGTGGGCATGTGTTGACCTAGGGATCCTGTCACGGTCACACCGGAGGACTGGCTGTCAGCAGCGAAATAGGATCCCTGAGGTGATTTCATTGAAGAGTGAGGGACTCCATTATCTGAATGACTACCTGAGGAAGTGGGATTGTCGCATGGGGAGGGCTGGCAGAATCCTGGATCCCACAGAACTTCGGGTTCCTACTGAAGGCAGATATGTGGCAGCTTCTCCTGGAAAAGTGGAAAGGAGTCCAAGAGATATGTGGACGAGGTTGGGATGTTGTGAGAAGCATCTGGGAGGCCAGAGCTCAGAATGAGCCCCCATGAGAGTCCACACCCATCCTCTCGCCATCGAAGCCCTGCCTCCACCCCCAACCTTGGACCATGATCACATGGTGTGGTGTGCTCACTGTCTGATGGAACCTCAGGTGGGATGCCCAGCTGGTGCTCAAAGGATCCAGTGACACCTGAGCCCTCACTGGCAAAGGATGAGTGGCAGTGGCAGTAGGAGAACCAGGCAGATCCCTCACTGATGCAGCAGCCTTTAGATGTAGGAGGTAAATGTGAGTTGTTAGGAGATCCACAGGAAGCCTGGGCAGCTCACAGAGACTGTGTGCGCCCTCCTGGGCCAGATACACCTGAGAATGCTTCATGTTCCAGAGTAGACACCCGGCCTGTGCTGCCAGTGATGACACCAGGGTGCAGGGCAGTGGGAGGGTCAGTGCACTATGTCAGGCTGCCCTCAGGAAGCAGACAGATGGTCACGCCATGGATCAAGGGCTGTCACTTGAGCAGGCTCATTTGTAGCCCCTCCCCTGTGTCTTTTTTTCTTATCTGATGCTAATATTTTTTGGAACCCTTTCTTAAGATGCATATATCTTTCCTTGTCTCACAGTTGCTTTGTTTCTCTTCATTTCTGAGGTATTTGTAAGGCCTCAGACAAATCAGAACTTACCCCCATTTCTCAGTGAGATTCCGTGCATGCTTCGTCACTTTTGAATTGTGTATCTTTTTATATATTTAGGATACGAACCCTTATTGGACATGACAGTTGCGAATATGTTCTCCATTTCATACATCATTTCTCATTTTATTCATGGTTCCCCGTGGCGAGGCTTTTATGTTTGATGTACACACTCTTGTTCACTTTTCCTTTCACTTATTTTCCTTTTGGAATTACTCCCAAATTTCATTGCCAAGACTGATGTACAGGAGCAAAGTACCCCTTCCATTCTAGGAGCTAAATGGTTTAAGTAGTTCTGTTCAAGCTTTTAATCCATTAAACCTGGATAACATTACATCCTAGAATTTGCTTACCATTCTTCACTAATGGGGGCAGTGTTCCTCTGTTGTCTAAAGAGTGAGCACAGATACTGACACATACACAGACACTCAAGCACAATGAATACAAAAATGACTGTGGGTTCTCATCAGAAGAGGGACAGATAGGAGAATAATAATAAGACGAACCTACAGGGGCTGGAGGCACTGCCTGCCTGAGACACGGACTCCCATATTTTCCAGGTCTTGTCCCACCTATGTCTGAGTACATCCCTAGAAGTCCATGTGGTCATCAGCCCCGGTGTGCATCTGGGGACACTGACAGGCTTTGAGAGAAAGGGACTCATTCAGGACGGAGAACAGGTTGAAAATGGGAGGTGAGTCTGGGCCCAGGTCTGTCAACTCAGAGCTGCACACACAGCCTGCCCGGGCGATGTGTGTAGGGTTATGTGGTGCAATTGAGTGTGGCCCGGAGTTGCGTGTATGGTGGGTGAGCAGTCAGAATCCTGAGGGCTATGTGCAGGGCTGTCAACTGTCAATCCCAGGAAGGGGCCCCCGGGTGGTGAAGTCACTTCCTCGATGGCAGACCCTAAGAAAACTCGGAAACCTGTAACCAGACACCCACCTTCTAGCAACAGTGCCACAGCCAGTTCAGCTCACTTGACTGGAGAATCTTCATCCAGAAGGATGGTCTCCAGCTGTGTCTCAACTGACCAGGGCTTCTGCTTCAGGATACCCTGGAGTGAGAGGTTTTTCAGAAGTTTCAGGCGGTTCAGTGCTCAACCTGGATGCCTCTGGTCCTTTACCAGGAGGGCACCTGAGGTAAACCCTGGCAATCTAGAGCTGGCCACACCAGGCCTGGCCGCCACTGGGAGCCCTCCTTGGGCAGACCAGATGCCCTCATCTCCATGTGCATGAAAGTGGGACTTGAGGGGAAGTACTCCCTCTTGACAGGAGCAGGTTGGTGGGCACGTGGTGACTTGAGGTCCTGTCACAATCACACCTGAAGACGGGGTGTCACTAGGAAAATAAGATCCTTGAGATGCTTTCATTGGAGAACGAGGGACTCCATTTTCTGAATGACTGCATGAGGAAGTGCGATTGTGACATGGGGAGGGCTGGCAGAATCCTGGATCCCACATAACTTCAGGTCTCTACTGAAGGCAGAGACCTGGCAGCTTCTCCTGGAAAAGATAAAGGGAGTCTATATATATCTATATCTATAAAGCTCTATATCTAACTTGAAACCTGTTCTAACTTCTATCACATCCATTGTATATGTCATCCCAGCCACTGTGTCAAAGGCATCACACCAACTATGTAGGACATCGACTCTTTAGGACATCACACCACTTTATATATGCCTCAAGTCCACTATATCTGACCTCACGTCTAGTGTATATGTGTCATCACACCCAATCTATCAGTGATATCACAGACACTATATATATGAAATCACATCCAGTATATCTCTGACATCATATCCACTATATTTATGGCATAATATCCAGTAAATATTACAACACTCTTTGTTGATGACACCACACTCAGCATATATATGACAACCTTTGCACTACAAATGAGGTCGCATCCACTCTTTCACATCAAATCACAGTATTTATGAAGTCACATACACTTCAGGTATGACATCACAGCCCCTGTATCAGACATCGCACCCGCTGTATCTATATCATCACACTGTCTCCACTGACATCTCGCCCACTTTAGTATGACGTCACACCAACCTTCTGTGTGACATCATATGAACTATATATAATATCACACCAAATCCTTATGTCATCACACTACTGTACTTATGATATCACAGCGTCTATATGTGAAACCACATCCAGTATGAGGGCAACATATACACTTAACATGTGACATCACAGCCACTATCTGTGTCACCACACCCACTGTATAGTAAACATCACACCCACTCTTTTTATGACATCACACTCACCATATGTGTGGCATCGTTTGCATTATACAAGACATCACAGCCTCACTCTTTGACCTCAAACCACCATTTTGAGGACATCACACCAACTATATTAGACATCATGTCCACTGTATCTGTGTCATCACACCAACTCTATCGAGGATATCACAGCCACTATATGTATGATATCACATCCAGTATATGTGAGATATTCTGTCCAGTATATTTATGATATCATACCCACATTGTATTACATCACAACCCTGGGTGATGATTACACAACACTTGGCATATGTATGACATCATTTGCACTACAGAAGACGTCACATCCATTCTATCACATTAAGCCACAATCTTTATGACTTCACATCCACTTCAGGCATGACATCACACCCCCTGTATCAGACATCACACCAACTGTATCTTTGTGATCAAAACCTCTCCACTGCTAGCGCACTCAATTTTGAATGACATCACACCCACTATATGTGTGATGTCATATGCACTATATATAACATCATATCCACTGCTTATGTCATCACACTACTGTACCTATGACAGCACAACCTTGACATATGAAACCACATCCAGTATGCAGTTCAAAATATACACTATCCACGTGACATCACAGTCACTAGTCTGTGTCATCACACCCACTGTACTGAGAGCATCACACCCACTCTTTGTATGACATCACAGTCGGCATAGGTATAACATCTTTTGCACTATAGAAGACATTACATCCTCACTTTATGAAATCAAACCACCATTTTTATGACACCACACCCACTATATTTGACATCATATCTACGCTATTTCTGTCACCACATCCACTGTATTGATGGTATCACACCAATTGTATTTATGATATCTCATCCTCTATATATGTCAACATCATATCCATTGTATACAACAACATATTCACTATATTTGTACTGTCACAGCCACTGTACCTGTGTCTGACAGCCACTCTTTCCATGATATCACACCCTTTGTATACATGACATTGCACCCACTATATGTTTAACATCAGATACACTATATAAGGTATCACGTCCACAGTTTATGACATCACACCACATTATTTATGACATCACATGCACTGTATTCATGTCATCACTCCCACAATATCTAACACTGCATCCCCAGTATCTGTGTCCTACAACCCCTCTAAGTAGGATCTCTGAACACCTGTATCTATGACATCACAACCACTTTATATATGACATCTTATGCACCATACATAACTTCACATCCACTCAGTGAGTTCAAACCATTGTAGTAACCACATTACATCCACTGCATTCATGACATCGCACACACTATATATGACATCACACACATGACAACACAAAAGTTATATCTGCCATCTCACCCTCTATATCTGACACTGCATCCACTGTATCTGTGTCATCAAACACAGTGTATCAATTGTATTACACCCACTCTTTGTAGGACATTAAACACTATATGTATGACATCACATTCAGTATGCATGACATCACATGAGTACTTTATGACATCACACCCGTATAGCTATGACATCAAATCTAGTATATTTATGACATCATATCCATTATATATGATATCACCCATACAGTTTCATGAAAACAAAACGACTATACCTGGCATCTCACCCACTGTATTTGACATCACAGCCACTGTATCTGTGTGGTCACACCCGCTCTACCCACTCCCAATCTCTGTATGACATCACAAACACTATACATGTGATATCATATTCAGTATGCATGCTATCATAACAACTGTTTATGGCATTACACCCCTCCATGTATAACATCACACCCAGTATATTTATGATATAATATCCAATTTGTACGCTATCACCATATTGCTTTCATGACAATTCAACGACTATACCAGGCATCTCACCCACCATATTTGACATCACAGCCACTGCATCTGTGTTTTTGCACATGCTCTATCAATGCCTTCACAACAGTTATGGAAGTCTTCACACTTGACACAGATATGACATCATAAACACCCTACATCACATCAAATTCAGACTTTATGACATCAATCGTCAGTATTTAGGATATCACAAACACTGCAATCATGACATTAGATCTCCTATATATGATATCACATCCACGGTTTATGACATCTCATCCCCTATATCTCTGCCATCACAGCCACAGTATCAGTAACATAACCCCCACTATGTTTGTGAATACATATCAACTATATTTGACATGAAACACACTGTGTTAAGACAATACAACCACTATATATGCCATCCCACTCTTCATTTCTGTGTCTGTGTGATCACACCCACTGTATCGATGATATAACACAGATTCTATTTATCACATCACATCTACTGTATATATGGCACAATATGCACTGTATAGGACATCTCACCCACCACTTAGGACATCTAAACACTCTACTCATGACAACAAAGTTATTATATCTCACTTCACACCGATTATATCTGACAGCTCATCCACTGTGTCTCTGTCATCACACCCAGATTATCGATCATACAACCCCCATTGTATGTATGATAACACAGCCACAATATGTATGACATCATATGAACTACATATGACATCGCATCCACTCTTTCTGATATCACACCACGCTATGACATCACACCCACTGTATTCATGTAACCACACCCAGGATACCTGTCATCGCATCCACTGTAGCTGGACCATTATTTATAGTGTAATGCCTGTATCTCTGACATCACACACTCTATGTTTATGACATATCCATTTAATATGGCATCACACACACTGTTATGACAACACAACCATTGTGTAACTTCACAGCCACTATGTCTGACATCACACACACTGTATCTGTGTCATCACACCCAGTGGATCAATTTTACCAACCCACTGTATGTATGACATCACAGCCACTATGTGTATGACATCATATGCACTACATGTGTCATCACATTCACAATTTAGGACATCACACCACTTTATGTATGACATCAGGTCCACTCTATCTGACCTAACTTCCACTGTATTCTGTTATCACAACCACTCTATCGATGATATTACAGCCACTGTAGGTATGACCTCATATCCATATATCTGTGACATCACATCCACTATATTTATGACATAATATCCACTAAGTATGACATCACAACACTCTGTGTTGATGACGCAACACTCGGCATATGTATGCCATCCTTTGCACTGCAGATGACAACACACCCACTCTATCACCCCAAACATCAGTATTTATGATGTCACATCCACTTCAGGCAGGACAGCACAGCCCCTGTATCAGACATCGCACCCAATGTATCTATGTCATCACACCGTCTCCACTGACATATCACCCACTTTAGTATGAGGTCACACCCACCTTCTGTGTGACATCATATGAACTGTATATAATATCACACCCAATCGTTATGTCATCACACTCCTGTACTTATGACATCACAGCCTCTATATATGAAACCAATCCAGTATGAGGGCAACATATACACTTAACATGTTACATCACAGCCACTATCTGTGTCATCACACCCTGTTTATAGACAACATCACACCCACTCTTTTTATGACATCACACTCGCCATATGTGTGGCATCGTTTGCATTATACAAGACATCACATCCTCGCTTTTTGACCTCAAACCAGCATTTTGAGGACATCAGACCCAGTATATTAGACATCATATCCACTGTATCTGTCATCACACCAACTCTATAGATGATATCACAGCCACTATATGTATGATATCACATCCAGTATATGTGAGACATTCTTTCCACTATATTAATGACATCATACCCACTATGTAAGACAACACAACCCTGTGTGTGATTACACCACACTCGGCATATGTTTGCCACCATTTGCGCTACACAAGACGTCACATCCACTCTATCACACCAAGCCACAATCTTTATGACTTCACATCCACTTCAGGAATGACATCACACCTGCTGTATCAGACATTGCACCAACTCTATCTTTGTCATCACAACCTCTCCACTGCTATCACACTGACTTTAGTATGAGGTTACACCCACCTTCTGTGTGACATCATATGAACTATATATAACATCACACCTAATCATTATGTCATTACACGACTGTACTTATGACAGCACACACCTGACATATGAAACCACATCCAGTATGCAGTTCAAAATATACACTATCCATGTGACATCACAGTCACTAGTCTGTGTCATCAGATCCACTGTATTGAGTGTATCACACCCGCTCTTTGTATGACATCACATTCGGCATAGGTATAAGATCTTTCGCACTATAGAAGACATTACATGCTCAACTTATGAAATCAAACCACCATTTTTATGACATCAAACCCACTATATTTGACATCGTATCAAAACTATCTCTGTCACAACCTCCACTGTATTGATGATATCACACCAGCTGTATTTATGAGATCTCATCATGTATATATGTCAACATCATATGCATTGTATACAACAACATATTCACTATATTTGTACCATCACAGCCACTGTACCTGTGTCTCACATGCACTCTTTCCATGATATCACACCCTTCATATACATGACATTGCACTCACTATATATTTAATATCAGATACACTATATAAGGTATCACATCCAGGGTTTATGATATCACACCACATTATTTATGACATCACATGCACTGTACTCATGTCATCACTCCCATGATATCTAATACTGCATCCAGAGTATCTGTGTCCTCACAACCCATCTACATAGGATCTCTGAACAACTGTATGTATGACATCACACCTAATTTATATATGACATCTTATGCACCATACATAACATCACATCCACTCTTTGAGTTCACACCATTGTAGTAACCACGTTACATCCACTGCATTCATGACATCACACACACTATATATGACATCACACACATGACAACACAAAAGTTATATCTGGCATCTCACCCTCTATATCTGACACTATATCCACTGTATCTGTGTCATCAAAAACAGTGTATCAGCTGTATTACACCCACTCTCTGTATGACATTATACAATATGTGTATGACATCACATTCAGTATGAATGACATTACATGAACACTTTATGACATCACACCCGTATAGCTATGACATCAAATCCAGTATATTTATGACATCATATCCATTATATATGATATCACCCATACTGTTTCATGAAAACAAAATTAATATACCTGGCATCTCACCCACTGTATTTGAAATCACAGCCACTGCATCTGTGTGGACACACCCGCTCTATCAATGCCTTCACAACGATTATGGAAGTCTCCACACTTGGCACATGTAAGACATCATACACAACCTACATCACATCAAATTCAGACTTTATGACATCAATCATCAGTATTTAGGACATCACAAACACTGCTTTCATGACATCAGATTTCCTATATATGACATCACATCCACAGTTTATGACATCTCATCCCCTATACCTGTGACATCACAGACACTACACTGGTAACACAACACCCACTATGATTGTGAATACATATCAACTATATTTGACATGAAACACACTGTGTTAAGACAATACAACCACTATATGTGACATCACACTCTTCATGTCTGTGTCTGTGTGATCACACCCACTGTATCGATGATATGACACACACTCTATTTATGACATCAAATCTACTGTATATATGGCACCATATGAAGTGTATATGACATCTCACCCACGATTTATGACATCACAACACTCTACTCATGACATCAAAGCTATCATATCTCACCTCACACCAATTATATCTGACAGCACATCCACGGTATCTCTGTCATCACACCCAGATTATCGAACATACAACCCCCATTGTATGTATGATAACACAGCCAAAATATTTACGAAATCATATGAACTAAATATGACATCCCATCCACTCTTTCTGATATCACACCACGCTATGACATCACACCCACTGTATTCATGTCATCACACCCAGGATACCTGTCATCACATCCACTGTAGCTGGACCATTAATTATAGTGTACCGATTATACCACAGCTACTATATGTGTGAAATGAAACCCACTATATGTATGAACTCACAGGAATTCTATATGACACTACACTCACTCTTTATGACTAAACACTACTGTATTCATGATGTCACATCCACTCTATTCATGACAGGAAACCCACTCTATATGACATCACATACCCTATACTTGTGACATCACAGCCCCTGTATCTATGACAAGACAGCTCCTATGTTTATGACATCATACACAGTATATATGACATCTGACATGGTGTATGAATGACAATACAACTACAGTATGCGACACCACATTCACAGTATCTGTGTAATCACACCCACTTGATTGATGATATCACAACCTATGTATGTATGAAATCACTCCCACTGCATGTAGGACACCATAGGCAGTATTTATGACCTCATATCCTCTCTTGATGACATCATAGCTTTGTATGTCATGGCACCCACTATGTTTATGACATCATATCCACTATATGATGTCACACACACTGTGTGGATGACAACACAAGTTCTGTATCTGACTTGAAACCCATTCTGTCTGCCATCACATCTACTGTATGTCATCACACCCACTCTGTCGAAGACATCACACCAACTATGTAAGACATCACAGGTGGCATATGTATGCCATCATGTGCACTATACATGACACCATATCCACCCTTTAAGACAACAACCCTTAGTGTTTATGACATCACATGCCCTTTATTGATGACATCACATGCACTATATCTGACATGTCATCTACTGTGTATTCTATCACATTCACTATATGTGTCATATCACACAATGCCTGTATCTCTGACATCACACACTCTATGTTTATGACATATCCACTTTATATGGCGTCACACACAGTGTTATGACAACACAACCATTGTGTAACTTCACAGCCACTATGTCTGACATCACACCCACTGTATCTGTGTCATCACACCAATTGGATCAATTTCATCAAACCCAGTGTATGTATGACATCACAGCCACTATGTGTATGGCATCGTATGCACTACATGTGACATCACATCCACAACTTAGGACATCACACCACTTTATGTATGACATCAGGTCCACTATGTTTGACTTCACTTCCACTGTATCTCTGTAGTCACAGTCACACTATCGATGATATCACAGCCACTATATGTATGACCTCACATCCAGTATATCTGTGACATCATATCCACTATATTTATGACATAAATCCACTAAGTATAACATCAGAACACTCTGTGTTGATGATGGAAAACTCGGCATATGTATGACATTCTTTGCACTGCAGATGACAACTCAACCACTCTATCACACCAAACCACAGTATTTATGATATCACATCCACTTAAAGCAGGACAACACAGCCCCTGTATCACATATCACACCCACTGTATCTATGGCATCACACCGTCTCCACTGACATCTCTCACACTTCTGTATGACATGACACCCACCTTCAGTGTGACATCATATGAAATATATATAACATCACACCCAATCCTTATGTCATCACACTACTGTACTTATGACATCACACACTCTATATATGAAAACACATCCAGTATGAGGGCAACATATACACTTAACATGTGACATCACAGCCACTACCTTTGCCATCACACCCACTGTATAGACAACATCACACACACTCTTTGTATGACATCACACTCGCCATATGTGTGGCATTGTGTGCATTATAAAAGACATCACATCCTCACTTTTTGATCTCAAACGACCATTTTGAGGACATCACACAAACTATATTAGACATCGTGTCCACTGTTTCTGTGTCATCACAGCAACTCATTATACCACATCTACTATATGTGGAACATGAAACCCACTATATGTATGACATCACAGGAATTGTCCATGGCATCCCACTCACTCACTCTTTAAGACTCAACAGTACTGTATTCATGACGTCACATCCACTCTATTCATGACAGCACACCCACTCTATAGGACATTACATAATCTATACTTGTGACATCACAGCCAGTGTATCTATGAAAAGACACCTCCTATGTGTATGACATCATACTCAGTATATATGACATCTCATATTGTGTATGAATGACAGTACAACCACAGTATGCGACACCACATTCACAGTATCTGTGTAATCACATGTACTTGATTGATGATATCACACCCTATGTATGTATGAAATCACACCCACTGCATGTAGGACACCACAGGCACTATTTATGACATCACATCCTCTCTTGATGACATTATAACATTATTTGTATGTCATGGCACCCACTATGTTTATGACATCATATCCACTATATATGATGCCACACACACTGTGTGTATGACAACACAAGCTCTCTATCTGACTTGAAACCCGTTTGATCTGCCATCACATCTACTGTATATGTCATCACACCCACTCTGTCAAAGACATCACACCAACTATGTAAGACATCACAGGTGGCATACGTATGCCATCATGAGCACTATACATGACACCATATCCACCCTTTAAGACAACAATCCTTACTATTTATGACATCACATGCCCTTTCTTGATGACATCACGTGCACTGTATATGACATGTCATCTACTGTGTATGATATCTCCTTCACTATATGTGTGACATCACACAATTCCTGTATGTCTGACATCACACACTCTATGTTTATGACATATCCAAATTATATGGCATCACACACAGTTTTATGACAAGACACCCATTGTGGAACTTCACAGCCACTATGTCTGACATGACACCCACTGTATCTCTGTCATCACACACTGTGGATCAATTTTATCAAACCCAGTGTATGTATGACATCACAGCCACTATGTAGGACCTCATATGCACTACATGTGACATCACATCCACAATTTAGGACATCACACCACTTTATGTATGACATCAGGTCCACTCTCTCTGACCTCACTTCCACTGTATCTCTGTCATCACACACACCCTATCGATGATATCACAGCCACCCTATGTATGACCTAACATCCAGGATATCTGTGTCATCACATCCACTATATTTATGACATAATATCCACTAAGTATGACATCACAACACTCTGTGTTGATGACGCAGCACTCGGCATATGTATGACATTCTTTGCACTGCAGATGACAACGCACACACGCTATCACACCAAACCACACTATTTATGATATCACATCCACTTCAGGCAGGAAAACACAGCCCCTGTATCAGACATCGCACCCACTGAATCTATTTCTTCACACCGTCTCCACTGACATCTCACCCACTTTTGTATGACACCACACCCACCTTCTGTGTGACATCTTATGAACTATATATATCATCACACCCAATCCTTATGTCATCACACTACTCTACTTATGACATCACCCACTCTATATATGAAACCACACACAGTATGAGGACAAAATATGCACTTAACATGTGACATCACAGCCACTATCTGTGTCATCACACCAACTGTATAGACAACATCACACCCACTCCTTTTATAACATCACACTCACCATATGTGTGGCAACGTTTGCATTATACAAGACATCACAGCCTCACTTTTTGACCTCAAGTCACCGTTTTGAGGATATCACACCCACTCTGTTAGACATCGTGTCTACTGTATCTGTGTCATCACAACAACTCTATCGATGTTATCACAGCCACTATATGTATGATATCACATCCAGTATATCTGTGACATCACATCCACTATATTTAGGACATAATATCCACTAAGTATGACATCACAACACTCTGTGTTGATGACGCAACACTCAGCCTATGTATGACATCCTTTGCACTGCAGATGAAAACACACCCACTCTATCTCACCCAACCACAATATTTATGATGTCACATCCACTTCAGCCATGACAACACAGCCCCCGTATCAGATATCGCAACCACTTTTTCTATGTCATCACAACGTCGCCACTGACATCTCACCGAATTTTATATGACATCACACCCACCTTCTGTGAGACATCATATGGAATATATATAACATCACTGCCAATCGTTATATCATCACACTGCTCTACTTATGACATCACAGCCTCTCTTGATGACATCATAACATTCTCTGTATGTCATGGCACCCACTATGTTTATGACATCATATCCACTATATATGATCTCACACACACTCTGTGCATGACAACACAAGCTCCATATCTGACTTGATACCCATTCTATCTGCCCTCACACCTACTCTATATGTCATCACACCCACTCTGTCGAAGATATCACACCAACTATGTAAGACATCACAGGTGGCATATGTATGCCATCATGTGCACTATACATGACATCATATCCACACTTTAAGACAACATTCCTTAGTATTTATGACATCACATGCCCTTTATTGATGATATCACTTGCACTATATATGACATGTCATCTACTGTGTATGATATCACATTCACTATATGTGTGACATCACACAATGCCTGTATCTCTGACATCACACACTCTATGTTTATGACATATCTACTTTATACGGCATCACACACAGTTTTATGACAACAAAACAATTGTGTAACTTCACAGCCACTATGTATGACATCACATCTACAGTATCTGTTGCATTACACCCAGTGGATCAATTTTATCAAACCCAGTGTATGCATGACATCACAGCCACTATGTGTAGGACCTCATAGGCACTACATGTGACATCACATCCACAATTTAGGACATAACACCACTTTATGTATGACATCAGGTCCACTCTATCTGACCTCACTTCCACTGTATCTCTGTCATCACACTGACCTTATCGATGATATCACAGCCACTCTATGTATGACCTCACATCCAGTATATCTGTTATATCACATCCACTATATTTATGATATAATACCCACTAAGTATGACATCACAACACTCTGTGTTGATGACACAACACTCGGCATATGTATGACATCCTTTGCACTGCAGATCACAACGCGCCCACTCCATCACAGCAAACCACACTATTTATGATGTAACATCCTCTTCAAGCAGGACAACACAGCCCCTTTATCAGACATCGCACCCACTGTATCTATGTCATCACACCTTCTCCACTGACATCTCAAACACTTCTGTATAACATCACACTCACCTTCGGTGTGACATCATATGAACTATATATAACATCAGACCCAATCCTTATGTCATCACACTACTGTACTTATGACATCACAAACTCTATATATGAAAGCACATCCAGTATGTAGGGCAACATATACACATAACATGTGACATCACAGCCACTATCTGTGTCATCACACCCACTGTATAGACAACATCACACCCACTCTTTGTATGACATCACACTCGCCATATGTGTAGCATCATGTGCATTATACAAGACATCACATCCTCACTTTTTGATCTCAAACGACCATTTTGAGGACATCACACAAACTATATTAGACATCATGTCCACTATTTCTGTGTCATCACACCAAATCTATCGATGATATCACAGCCACTATAAATATGATGTCACATCCAGTATATGTGAGACATTCTTTCCACTATATTTATGACCTCGTACCCACTATGTATGACATCACAACCCTGTGTGTTGATTACACCAAATTCGGCGTAGTTATGACATAATTTGTTTTACAGAAGATGTCACATCCACTCTATCACACTAAGCTACAATCTTTATCACTTCACATCCACTTCAGGCATGACCTCACACCCCCTGTATCAGACATCGCACCAACTATATCTTTGTCATCACAACCCCTCCATTGATATCACACTCGATTTTTTATGACATTACACCCACTATATGTGTGACATCATATGCACTATATATAACATCATATCCGCTGCTTATGTCATCACACTACTCCACTTATGACAGCACAACCTTGCCATTGATACCACATCCAGTATGCAGTTCAAAATATACATTATCCATGTGACATCACAGTCACTTGTCTGTGTCATTACACCCACTGTTTTGAGGGCATCATATCCAATCTTTGTATGACATCATACTCGGCATAGGTATAGAATCTTTTGCACTATGGAAGACATTACATCCTCATTTTATGAAATCATACCACCATTTTTATGATATCACACCCACTGTATTTGATATCATATTGATGCTATTTCTGTCACCACACCCACTGTAGTGATGATATCACACCAACTGTATTTATGAGATCTCATCCTCTATATATGTCGATATCATATCTGTTGTATACAACAACATATTCACTATGTTTGTACCATCACAGCCACTGTACCTGTGTCTCACACCGGCCGTTTCCATGATATCACACCCTTTGTATATATGATATTGCTCTCACTATATGTTTAACATCAGATACACTATATAAGATATTACAACCACAGTTCAGGACAACACACCACATTATTTATGACATCACATACACTGTATTCATGACATCACTCCCACGATATCTAAAACTGCATCCACAGTATCAGGGTCCTCACAACCCCTCTAAGTAGGATCTCCGGACAACTGTATGTATGACTTCACACCTAATTTATATATGACATCTTATGCACCATACGTAACGTCACATCCACTCTTTGAGTTCACATCATTGCAGTAACCACATTGCATCCACTGCATTCTTGACATGACACACATTATATACGACATCACTCACATGACAATACAAAATTTATATATGCCATCTTACCCTCTATATCTGACACTACATCCACTGTATCTGTGCCATCAAACCCAGTGTCTAAATTGTATTACTCCCACTCTCTGTATGACATTACACACTATATGTATGACATCACATTCAGTGTGCATGACATCACATGAACATTTTATGACCTCACACCTGTATAGGTATGACATCACATCCAGTATATTTATGACATCATATCCAATATATATGATATCACCCATACTGTTTCATGAAAACAAAACGACTATACCTGTCATCTCACCCACTGTACTTGACATCACAGCCACTGCATCTGTGTGGTCACACCCGCTCTATCAATGCCTTCACAACAATTATGGAAGTCTTCACAACTGGCACACATATGACATCATACACACCCTACATCACATCAAATTCAGACTTTATGACATCAATCGTAAGTTTTTAGGACATCACAAACACTGCATTCATGACATCAGATCTCCTATATATGACATCACATCCACGGTTTATGACATCTCATCCCCTACACCTGTGACCTCACAGCCACTATATCGGTAACATAACAATCACTACGTTTGTGCATACATATCAACTATATTTGCCATGAAACACACTGTGGTTAGACAATACAACCACTATATATGACATCACACTCTTCATGTCTGTGTCTGGGTAATCAAACCCACTGTATCAATAATATAACACACCCTCTATTTATGACATCAAATCTACTGTATATATGGCACAATATGCACTGTATATGACATCTCACCCACGATTTATGACATCACAACACCCTACTCATGCCATCAAAGCTATTATATCTCACCTCACACCAATTATATCTGACAGCACATCCACTGTATCTCTGTCATCACACCCAGATTATCGATCATACAACCCCCATTGTATGTATGATAACCAGCCACAATATGTATGACATCATATGACCTACATATGACATCCCATCCAATCTTTATGATACTACACCACTCTATGACATCACAACCACGGTATTCATGTCATCATACCCAGGGTACCTGTCATCGCATCCACTGTAGCTGGACCATTACTTATAGTGTACTCATTATACCACACCTACTATATGTGCAACATGAAACCCACTACATGTATGACATCACAGGAATTGTACATGACATCACACTCACTCTTTATTAAATAACAATACTGCATTCATGACGTCACATCCACTCTATTCATGACAGCACACCCACTCTATATGACATTACATAGTCTATACTTGTGACATCACAGCCAGTGTATCTATGAAAAGACACCTCCTATGTGTATGACATCATACTCCGTATATATGACATCTCACATTGTGTATGAATGACAGTACAACCACGGTATCTGACATCACGCTCACAGTATCTGTGTAATCACATGTACTTGATTGATGATATCACACCCTATGTTTATATGAAATCACAACCACGCATGTAGGACACCACAGGCACTATTTATGACATCACATACTCTCTAGATGACATCATACCATTGTTTGTATATCATGGCACCCACTATGTTTATGACATCATATCCACTATATATGATGCCACACACACTGTGTGTATGACAACACAAGCTCTCTATCTGACTTGAAACCCATTTGATCTGCCATCACATCTACTGTATATGTCATCACACCCACTCTGTCGAAGACATCACACCAACTATGTAAGACATCACAGGTGGCATATGAATGCCATTATATGCACTATACATGACACCATATCCAACCTTTAAGACAACAACCCTTAATATTTATGACATCACATGTCCTTTATTGATGACATCACATGCACTATATATGACATGTCATCTACTGTGTATGATATCACATTCACTACATGTGTGACATCACACAATTCCTGTACCTCTGACAACACACAGTCTATGTTTATGACATATCCACACTATATGGCATCACACACAGTGTTATGACAGCAAACCCATTATGGAAATTCACAGCCACTATGTCTGACATCACACCCACTGTATCTGTGTCATCACATGCCGTGGATCAAGTTTATCAAACCCAGTGTATGTATGACATCACAGCCACTATGTGTACGACATCATATGCACTACATGTGACATCATATCCACAATTTAAGACATCACACCACTTTATGTATGACATCAGGTCCACTCTCTCTGACCTCACTTCCACTGTATCTCTGTCATCACAGCCACCCTATTGATGATATCACAGCCACTATATGTATGAGCTCACATCCAGTATATCTGTGATATCACATCCACTATATTTATGACATATTATCCACTAAGTATGACATCACAACACTCTGTGTTGATGACAAAACACTCGGCATATGTATGACATCCTTTGCACTGCATATGACAAAGCACTCACTCTATCACACCAAAGCACAGTATTTATGATATCACATCCACTTCAGGCAGGACAACACAGCCCCTGTATCAGACATCGCACCCACTGTATCTATGTCTTCACACCGTCTCCACTGACATCTCACCCACTTTTGTATGACATCACACCCACCTTCTGTGTGATATCATATGAACTATATATAACATCACACCCAATCCTTATATCATCACACTACTCTACTTATGACATCACACACTCTATATATGAAACCACATAGAGTATGAGGACAAAATATACACATAACTTGTGACATCACAGCTACTATCTCTGTCATCACACCCACTGTATAGACAACATCACACCCACTCTTTTTATAACATCACACTCACGATATGTGTGGCAACGTTTGCATTATACAAGACATCACAGCCTCACTTTTTGACCTCAAGTCATCATTTTGAGGATATCACACCCACTCTGTTAGACATCGTGTCTACCGTATTTGTGTCATTACAACAACTCTATTGATGTTATCAAAGCCACTATATGTATGGTATCACATCCAGTATATCTGTGACATCACATCCACTGTATTTAGGACATAATATCCACTAAGTATGACATCACAACACTCTGTGTTGATGACGCAACACTCGGCATATGTATGACATCCTTTGCACTGCAGATGACAACGCACTCACTCTATCTCACCCAACCACAGTATTTATGATGTCATATCCACTTCAGCCATGACAACACAGCCCCTGTATCAGACATCGCACCAACTGTATCTTTGTAATCACAAAGTCTCCACTGACATCTCACCCAATTTTATATGACATCACACCCACCTTCTGTGTGACATCATATGAAATATATATAACATCACTGCCAATCGTTATATCATAACACTACTTATGACATCACAGCCTCTCTTTATGACGTCATAACATTTTTTGTATGTCTTGGCACACACTATGTTTATGATATCATATCCACTATATATGATGTCACACACACTCTGTGCATGACAACACATGCTCTATATATGACTTGATACCCATTCTATCTGCCCTCACATCTTCTCTATATGTCATCACACCCACTCTGTCGAAGTCATCACACCAACTATGTAAGACATCACAGGTGGCATATGTATGCCATCATGTGCACTATACATGACATCATATCCACCCTTTAAGACAACAACCCTTAGTATTTATGACATCACATGCCCTTTATTGATGATATCACTTGCACTATATATGACATGTCATCTACTGTGTATGATATCACATTCACTATATGTGTGACATCACACAATGCCTGTATCTCTGACATCACACACTCTATGTCATAAACATAGAGTGTGTGATGTCAGAGATACAGGCATT
>JAGTXW010001336.1:1030823-1047536 GCA_020226075.1 Hydropotes inermis
ATGATATCACATTCACTATATGTGTGACATCACACAATGCCTGTATCTCTGACATCACACACTCTATGTTTATGACATATTCACTTTATATGGTATCACACACAGTTTTATGACAACAAAATCATTGTGTAACTTCACAGCCACTATGTATGACGTCACATCTATGGTATCTGTTTCATTACACCCAGTGGATCAATTTTATCAAACCCAGTGTATGTATGATATCAGAGCCACTATGTGTAGGACCTCATATGCATTACATTTGACATCACATCCACAATTTAGGACATCACACCACATTATGTATGACATCAGGTCCACTCTATCTGACCTCACTTCCACTGTATCTCTGTCATCACACCCACCTTATCGATGATATCAGAGCCACTATAAGTATGACCTCACATCCAGTATATATGTGACATGACGTCCACTATATTTATGACATAATACCCACTAAGTATGACATCACAACACTATGTGTTAATGACGCAACACTCAGCATATGTATGACATCCTTTGCAGTGCAGATGACAATGCACACACTCTATCACACCAAACCACACTATTTATCATGTAACATCCACTTCAGGAAGGACAACACAGCCCTTGTATCAGACATCGCACCCACTGTATCTATGTCATCACACTGTCGCCACTGACATCTCACACACTTCTGTATGACATCACACCCACCTTCGGTGTGACATCATATGAACTATATATAACATCACACCCAATCCTTATGTCATCACACTACTCTACTTATGACATCACACACTCTATATATTAAAGCACATCCAGTATGAGGGCAACATATACACTTAACATGTGACATCACAGCCACTATCTGTGTCATCACACCCACTGTATAGACAACATCCCACCCACTCTTTGTATGACATCACACTCGCCATATGTGTGGCATCATGTGCATTATACAAGACATCGCATCCTCACTTTTTGATCTCAAACGACCATTTTGGGGACATCATACAAACTATATTAGACATCGTGTCCACTGTTTCTGTGTCATCACACCAACTCTATCGATGATATCACAGCCAATATATGTATGATGTCACATCCAGTATATGTGAGACATTCTCTCCACTATATTTATGACATTGTAACCACTATGTATGACATCACAACCCTGTGTGTTGATTACACCAAATTCGGCATAGTTATGACAAAATTTGCGCTACAGAAGTTGTCACATCCACTCTATGACACCAAGCTACAATCTTTATGACTTCACATCCACTTCGGGCATGACATCACACCCCTTGTATCAGACATGGCACCAACTGTATCTTTGTCATCACAACCACTCCACTGATATCACCTGCACTTTTGTATGACATCACACCCACTATATGTGTGACATCACATGCACTATATATAACATCATATCCTTTGCTTATATCATCACACTACTGTACTTATGACAGCACAACCTTGCCATTGAAACCACATCCAGTATGCAGTTCAAAATATACACTATCCATGTGACATCACAGTCACAGGTCTGTGTCATCACACCCACTGTTTTGAGAGCATCACACCCACTCTTTGTATGACATTACACTCGGCATAGTTATAGCATCTTTTGCACTATAGAAGACATTACATCCTCACTTTATGAAATCAAACCACCATTTTTATGATATCACACCGACTGTATTTGACATTGTATTGATGCTATTTCTGTCCCCACATCCACTGTAGTGATGATATCACACCAACTGTATTTATGAGATCTCATCCTCTATATATATTGACATCATATCTGTTGTATACAACAACATATTCACTATATTTGTACCATCACAGCCACTGTACCTGTGTCTCACACCCGCCGTTTCCATGATATCACACCCTTTGTATATATGGCATTGCTCTCACTATATGTTTAACATCAGATACACTATATAAGGTATCACAAGCACATTTTAGGACAACACACCACATTATTTATGACATCACATGCACTGTATTTATGACATCACTCCCATGATATCTAAACCTGCATCCACAGTACCAGGGTCCTCTAAATCCCTCTAAGTAGGATCTCCGAACACCTGTATGTATGATATCACACCTAATTTATATATGACATCTTATACACCATAGTTAACGTCACATCCACTCTTTGAGTTCACACCATTGCAGTAACCACATTACATCCACTGCATTCATGACATGACACACACTATATATGATATCACACACATGACAACACAAAAGTTATATCTTCCATCTCACCCTCTATATCTGACACTACATCCACTGTATGTGTGCCATCAAACCCAGTGTATAAATTGTATTACACCCACTCTCTGTATGACATTACACACTATATGTATGACATCACATTCAGTATGCATGACATCACATGAACACTTTATGACATCACCCCTGTATAGGTATGACATCACATCCGGTGTATTTATGACATCATATCCAGTATATATGATATCACCCATACTGTTTCATGAAAACAAAACGACTCTACCTGGCATCTCACCCACTGTACTTGACATCACAGCCACTGCATCTGTAACATCACACATGCTCTATCAATGCCTTCACAACAATTATGGAAGTCTTCACACCTGGCACACGTATGACATCATACACACCCTACATCACATCCTATTCAGACTTTATGACATCAATCGTGAGTTTTTAGGACATCACAAACACTGCATTCATGACATCATATCTCCTATATATGACATCACATCCACGGTTTTTGACATCTCATCCACTATACCTGTGACCTCAGAGCCACTATATCTTTAACATAACACCCACTATGTTTTTGAATACATATCAACTATATTTGAGATGAAACACACTGTGTTCAGACAGTACAACCACTCTATATGACATCACACTCTTAATATCTGTGTCCAGGTGATCAAACCCACTGTATCGATTATATAACACACACTCCATTTATGACATCAAACCTACTGTATATATGGCACAATATGCACTGTATATGACATCTCACACATGATTTATGACATCACAACAGCCTACTCATGACATCCAATCTATTATATCTCACCTCACACCAATTATATCTGACAGCACATCCACTGTATCTCTCTCGTCACACCCAGATGATTGATCATAAAACCCCCATTGTATTTATGATAACCAGCCACACTATGTATGACATCATATGACCTACAGATGACATCACATCCAATCTTTATGATACTACACCACGCTATGACATCACAACCACTGTATTCATGTCATCATACCCAGGATACCTGTCATCGCATCCACTGTAGCTGGACCATTACTTATAGTGTACACATTATACCACACCTACTATATGTGGAACATGAAACCCACTATATGTATGACATCACAGGAATTGTACATGACATCACACTCACTCTTTATAACATAACAATACTGTATTCATGACATCACATCCACTCTATTCATGACAGCACACCCAATGTATATGACATCACATACATTCTACTTGTGACATCACAGCCACTGTAACTATGACAAGACACCTACTATGTTTTTGACATTATACTCCGTGTATAAGACATCTCACATGGTGAATGAATGACAGCACAATGAATGTACCTGACATGATACCCAATGCATCTGTGTAATCAAACCCACTTGATTGATGATATCACACCCTATGTATGTAAGAAATCACAGCCACTGATTGTATGACACCATAGGCACTTTATAAGATATGACATCCAATCTTGATGACAACACACCATTGTTTGTATGTCATGCACACACTCTGTTTATGACATCATATGAATTATATATGATGTCACCCATATTGTGTGTATGACTACCCAAGCTCTATATCTGAATTGAAACCTGTTAAAACTGCCATCACATCCACTCTGTATGTGATCACACCTGCTCTGTCGAAGACATCACATCTACGGTGTAAGACATCACAGATGGCATATGTATGCCACCATATGCATTATAAATGACATTATATCCACACTTTATGACAACAGCCCTTACTATTTATGACATCACATGCACTATATTCATTACATCACATGCATTATATATGACATCTCATCTACCCTGTGTGATGTCACATTCACTATGTGTGTAACATCACACAAGGAATATTGATCTATGACATCAAACACTCTATGTTTATGACATATTCATTTATATGGCATCACGCACAGTGTTATGACCATGCAACCATTGTGTGCCTTTACAGACACTATGCCTGACATTACACTCAGTGTATTTTAGACATTACACACAATATACCAATTTTATGAAAAGAAGTGAATGTATGTCATCACAGCATCTATATGTATGACACCATACGCATTACATATGACATCACATCCACTCTTTATGACATCACACCACTTCATTTATGACGTCAAGTCCGCTATATCTAACATCACATCCAGTCTATCTGACCTCATGTTCAATGTATTTGTGTAATCACACCCATTCTATCAATGATATCACAGCAACCCTATGTATGATCTCATATACTGTATACATGTGACATCCTATCAATGATATTTATGACATCATATCCACTATGTATGACAACACAACACTGTGTGTGTTTGATACCACACTCGGAATATGTGTGACATCATTTGCACTACAGATGATATCACTTAAACTCTATCACACCAAACCACAGTATTTATGATGTCACATCGACTTCACACATGACATCACACCCACTGGAGCAGACATTGCACCCACTGTATCTTTGTCATTACAACCTCTCCACTGATATCATACCCACTTTTGGATGACATCATACCCACTATATGTGTGACATAATATGCACTCTATATAACATCATAACAACTCCTTATGTCATCACACTACTGTACTTATGACCTCACAGCCTCTATATATGAAACAACATCCAGTATGTAGGGCCACATATACACTATACATGTGACATCACAGCCACTAATCTGTGTCATCACTCTCACTCTATTGACAACATCACACACACGCTGTATGACATAAGACTCGGATAATGTATGGCATATTTTGCACTATACAAGACTTCACATCCTCGCTTTATGACATCAAATCACCATTTTATGACATCACACCCACTATATTTGACATCATATCCACTGTATCTGTGTCATCACATCCAGTGTATTGATAATATCACACCAACAAAGTTTTTGAGATCGCATCCGCTATATATGACGATATCATATCCATTGTATATGACATCACAGCACTGAATGTGTGTCATCACACCCACTGTTTCAATGATATAACAGCCTTTGTATGTAGGACATCACACCCACTATATGTATAATATCATATACACTGTATAAAGCACCACGTCCACATTTTATGACATCACACCACATTATTTATGACATCATGTGCACTGTGTTCATGAAATCATTCCCACTATATCTTAAATGGCATCCAACATATCTGTGTCTTCACAACGACTCCATTGTTGGTCTCTGATCAACTGTATATATGACATCACATCCACTCTTTAGGACGTCACACCACTTTATGTATGACATCAAGTCCACTGTATCTGACCTCACGTCCACTGTATTTGTGTGATCACACCCACCCTATCGATGACATCACAGCCACTATATGGATGCTATCACATCCAGTATATCTGTGACATCATATCCCCAGTATTTAGGACATAATATCCACTAAGTATGACATCACAACCCTCTGTGTTGATAACACCACACTCGGCATATGTGTGACATCCTTTGCCCTGCAGATGACATGGCATTCACTCTATCACTCACACCACAGTATTTATGATGTCACATCCACTTCAGGCATGACATCACACCCCCTGTATCAGATATTGCACCCACTGTATCTTTGTCATCACAACCTCGCCACTGATAACACACTCACATTTGAATGACATCACATCCACCTTCTGTGTGACATCATATGCACTATATAGAACATCACATCCAATCCTTATGTCATCACACTACTGGACTTATAACATCAAAACCTCTATGTATGAAACAACATCCAGTATGTAGGGCAACATGTACACTATACATGAGACATCACAGTCACTATCTGTGTATTCACACCCATTGTATAGTCAACATCATAGCCACTCTTTGTACGACATCACACTCGCCATGTGTGTGGCATCGTTTGCACTATACAAGACATCACATCCTCATTTTATGACCTCAGACCACCATGTTTTTCTCATCACACCCACTATATTGGACATCATGTCCACTGTATCTGTGTCATCGCCTCCACTCTATTGATAATATCACACCAACTGGATCTCTGAGATCACATCTGCTATAATTCATGATATCATATCCATTCTATACGACATGACAGCCACTGTATGACATCACAACCACTGCATTCATGACATCAGATTCCCTACATATGACATCTCCTCCAGTGTTTATGACATCTCGTCCCCTATACCTGTGACATCACAGACACTATGTTTGTGAATACATGTCAACTATATTTAACATCAAACACATGTTGCTAAGACAATTCAACCACTCTATCTGAAGTCACAACCTCCATATATGTATCTGTGTCATCACACACACTGTATCCATGATATAATGCACACTGTATTTATGACATGGCACCTACTATATTTATGGCACAATATGCAATGTATGTGACATCTCAACCACGATTTATGATATCAAAACACTCTATCCATAACATCAGTCTATTATATCTCATATCAAACTGAGTATATCTGACAGCACATCCACTGTTTCTCTGTCATCACATCCATATTATTGATCATATATCCCCGATTGTATGTATGATAACACAGGCACAATATTTTTGACATCATATGGATACATATGACATCACATCCACTCTTTAAGATATCACACCACGTTATTACATTCACACACACTGTATTCATGTCATCACACCCAGGATACCTGTCATCGTATCCAATGTAGCTGAGCATTTACTTACAGTGTATTGATTATAGCAAATCTACAATATGTGTGATATCAAACCAACTATATGTATGACATCAAATGAATTCTATGTGACATCACAACCACCCTTTATGACATCACAAGACTGTATTCATGTCATCATATTTACACTATTCCTGACATCACACACACTGTATATGACATCACATACACTCTTCTTGTGACATCACAGCCACTGTAACTATGACAAGACACCTACTATGTTTATGATATTATACTCAGTGTATAAGACATCTCACATGGTGAATGAATGACAGCACAATGAATGTATCTGACATGATACCCAATGTATCTCTGTAATCAAACCCACTTGATGGATGTCATCATACCCTATATACGTATGAAATCACACCCACTGCATGTATGACACCATAGGCACTTTATATGACATCACATCCACTCTTGCTGACAGCACACCATTGTTTGTATGTCATGGCACACACTCTGTTTATGACATCCTATGTATTATATATGATGTCACCCATACTGTGTGTATGACTACCCAAGCTCTATATATGACTTGAAACCCGTTAAAACTGCCATCTCATCCACTCTGTATGTCATCACACCCTCTCTGTCGAAGACATCACACTTACTGTGTAAGACATCGCAGGTGGCATATGTATGAAATCATATGCATTATACATGACATCATATCCACACTTTATGACAACAGCCCTTACTATTTATGACATCACATGCACTATATTCATTACATCACACGCATTATATAAGACATCTCATCTACTCTTTGTGATGTCAAATTCACTATGTGTGTTACATCACACAATGACTATTGATCTATGACATCAAACACCCTATGTTTATGACATATTCATTTATATGGCATCACACACAGTGTTATGACCACACAACCATTGTGTTCCTTCACAGCCACTATGGCTGGTATTACACTCAGTGTATCTTAGACATTACACACAATATACCAATTTTATGAAAAGCAGTGAATGTATGTTATCACACCATCTATAAGTATGACACCATACACACTACATATGACATCACATCCACTCTTTATGACATCACACAACTTTATTTATGATGTCAAGTCCACTATATCTAACATCACATCCAGTCTATCTGACCTCACGGCCACTGTATCTGTGTCATCACACACACCCTATTGATGACATCACAGCCTCTATATGGATGGTATCACATCCTATATATCTGTGACATCATATCCACTGTATTTAGGAGATAATATCCACTAAGTGTGATATCACAACATTCTCTGTTGATGACACCACACTCGGCATATGTGTGACATCCTTTGCACTGCAGAGCACATGGCATTCACTCTATCACACCACACCACAGTATTTATGATGTCACATCCACTTCAGGCATGGCATCACACCACCTCTATCAGACATTGCACCCACTGTATCTTTGTCATCACAACCTCCTCACTGATATCACACCCACTTTTGAATGACATCACACCCACCTTCTGTGTGACATCATACGCACTATATAGAACATCACATCCAATCGTTATGTCATCACACTACTGTATTTATGACATCACAACCTCTATATATGAAACCATATCCAGTATGTAGAGCAACATGTACACTATACATGAGACATCACAGCCACTATCTGTGTCCTGACACCCACTATATAGTCAACATCACTCCCACTCTTTGTATGATATCACACTCGCCATATGTGTGGCATCGTTTGCACTATACAAGACATCACATGCTCACTTTATGACCTCAGACCACCGTGTTTTTGTCACGACACCCACTATATTCGACATCGTGTCCACTGTATCTGTGTCATCACCTCCACTCTATTGATGATACCACACCAACTGTATCTCGGAGATCACATCCGCTATAATTCACGACATCCTAACCATTCTATACCTCATGGCAGCCACTGTATGACATCACAACCACTGCATTCATGATATCAGATTCCCTACATATGACATCACCTCCAGGGTTTATGACATCTCGTCCGCTATGCCTGTGACATCACAGACACTATGTTTGTGAATACATGTCAACTATATTTAACATCAAACACACGATGCTAAGAAAATACAACCACTATATCTGAAATCACAACCTCCATATGTGTATCTGTGTCATCACACACACTGTATGGATGATATAACACACACTGTATTTATTACATGGCACCTACTATATTTACGGCACAATATGCACTGTATGTGACATCTCACCCACGATTTATGATATCACAACACTCTATCTGTTACATCAGTCTATTATATCTCATATAAAACTGATTATATCTGACAGCATATCCACTGTATCTCTGTCATCACACCCAGATTATTGATCATATAACCCCCATTGTATGTATGATAACACAGGCACAATATGTGTGACATCATATGGATACATATGACATCACATCGATTCTTTAAGATATCAGACCAAGCTATGACATTGACACACACTGTATTCATGTCACCACACCCAGGATACCTGTCATCGCATCCACTGTAGCTTAGCTATTACTTACAGTGTATTGATTATAGCACGTCTGCAATATGTGTGATATCAAACCCACTATATGTATGATATCATATGAATTCTATGTGACATCACAACCACACTTTATGACATCACAAGACTGTATTAATGACATCATATCCTCACTATTCCTGACATCACACCCACTGTATATGATATCACATACACTCTACTTGTGACATCACAGCCACTATAACTCTGAGAAGACACGTACTATGTTTTTGACATTATACTTAGTTTATATGACATCTCAAGTGGTGAAGGAATGACAACACAATGACTGTATCTGAAATGATACCCACTGTATCTGTGTATTCAAACCCATTTGATTGATGACATCACACCCTATGTACGTATGAAATAACACCCACTGCATGCATGACACCATAGGCATTTTATGTGACATCACATCCACTCTTGCCAACAAAACACCCTTTTTTGTATGTCATGGCACACACTCTTTATGAAATCATATGCATTATATATGTTGTCACCCATATTGTGTGTATGACTACCCAAGCTCTATACCTGGCTTGAAACCCATTAAAACTGCCATCTCTTCCACTCTGTATGTAATCACACCCTCTCAGTCGAAGACATCACACCTACTGTATAAGGCATCACAGGTGGCATATGTATGCCATCATATGCATTATACGTGACATCATATGCACACTTTATGACAACAGCCCTTAATATTTATGACATCACATGCACTATATTCATTACATCACACACATTATATATGACATCTCCTCTATTCTATGTGATGTCACATTCACTATGTGGGTTACAGCACACAATGACTCAATCAATGACATCAAACACACTATGTTTATCATATACTCACTTTATATGGCATCACGCACAGTGTTATGACCACACAACAATTGCGTGCCTTCACAGCCACTATGAATGACATTACACTCAGTGTATTTTTGACATTAAACAAAATGTATCAATTTTATGAAAATATGTGTATGTATGTCATCACAGCCTCTATATGTATGACACCATATGCACTATATATGACATCACATCCACTATTTATGACATCACACCACTTTATTTATGATGTCAAGTCCACTGAATCTAACATGGCATCCACTCTATCAGACCTCACGTCCACTGTATCTGTGTAATCACACCCACTCTACCAATGATATCACAGCCACCCTATGTATGACATCACATACAGTATACATGTGACATCCTATCCACTATATTTGTGACATCATATCCACTATGTATGACAACACAACACTGTGTGTGGTTGATACCACACTCGGCATATGCGTGACATCATTTGCACTACACATGATACAACATCCACTCTATCTCAGCAAACTACAGTATTTATGATGTCACATCCACTTCAGGCATGACATCACACCCACTGTATCAGACATCGCACCCACTCTATCTTTGTCATCACAACCTCTCCACTGATATCATACCCACTTTGGTAAGATATCATAGCCATTATATTTTTGACATCATATTCACTCTTTATAACATCATATAAACTCCTGATGTCATCACACTACTGTACTTATGACATCACAGCCTCTATATATGAAACCACATCCAGTATGTAGGGCCACATATACACTATACATGTGACATCACAGCCACTAATCGCTGTCAACACTCTCACTCTATTGACAACATCACACACACTCTGTATGACATCAGACTCAGATAATGTATTTCATCTTTTGCACTATACATGACTTCACATCCTCACTTTATGACATCAAACCACCATTTTTCTGACATCACACCCACTATATTTGACATTGTATCCCCTGTATCTGTGTCATCACATCCAATGTATTGATGATATCACACCAACTGAATTTTTGAGATATCTTCCGCTATATATGATGACATCATATCCATTGTATACGACATCACAGCACTGAATGTGTGTCATCACACCCATTCTTTCAATGATATAACACCCTTTGTATATAGGACATCACACCCACTATATTTATAATATCATATACACTGTATAAAGCACCATGTCCACATTTTATGACATCACACCACATTATTTATGACATCACATGCACTGTGTTCATGACATCAGTCCCACTATATCCGAAATGGCGTCCACTGTATCTGTGTCATCACAACGACTCCATTGATGGTATCAGACCAGCACTATGTATGATGTCACACCCACCTTACATATGCCATCTTATGAACTCTTCAAAACGTCATATCCACTCATTATGACTTCACAGCATTGTAGTTATCACATTACATCCACTGCATTCATGACATCACACACCCTATATATGACATCACACACATGGCAATACAAACATTGAATCTGACATCTGACCCACTATATCTAACACTACATCCACCGTATCTGTGTCATCAAACACAGGGTATCAATTATACCACACCCACTCTCTGTATCACATCACACACCCTATATGTGTGACATCGTATTAAGTATGCATGCTATCACAACAACTGTTTATGACATCATACCCCTCTACGTATAGCATCACACCCAGTATATTTATGACATCATATCCAATACGTATGCTATCACCATACTGCTTTCATGAAAACACAACAACTATACCTGACATCTCACCCACCATATTTGACATCACAGCCACTGTATCTATGTCATCACACAGATGGCACACACATCTGTATCAATGTATCGCTGTATCCATGACATCACAAGTGTGTAAATCATCACACTTGGCACACGTAAGACAACATACCCAATCAACATCACATCACATTCACACTTTATGACATCAATGATCATGTTTTATGACATCACAAACACTGCATTCATGACATCAGATCTCCTCTATATGACATCATATCCACTCTTTAGGACATCACAGCACTTTATGTATGACATCAAGTCCACTGTATCTGACCTCACGTCCACTGTATCTGTGTCATCACACCCACCCTATCAATGACATCACAGCCACTATATGGATGTTATCACATCCAGTATATCTGTAACATCATACCCCCTGTATTTAGGACATAATATTCACTAAGTATGACATCAAAAACTCTGTGTTGCTGACACCACACTCGGCATATGTGTGACATTCTTTGCACTGCAGATGACATTGCATCCACTCTGTCACACCACACCACAGTATTTATGATGTCACATCCACTTCAGGCATGACATCACACTCCCTGTATCAGACATTGCACGCACTGTATCTTTGTCATCACAACCTCTCCACTGATATCACACCCACATTTGAATGACATCACACCCAGCTTCTGTGTGATGTCATATGCACTATATATAACATCACATCCAATCCTTAAGTCCTCACACTACTGTAATTATGACATCACAACCTCTATATATGAAACCACATCCAGTATGTAGGGCAACCTATACACTATACATGAGACATCACAGCAACTATCTGTGTCCTCACACCCACTGTATAGACAACATCAAACCCGCTCTTTGTATGAGATCAGACACGCCATATGTGTGACATTGTTTGCACTATACAAGATATCACAACCTCACTTTATGACCTCAGACGACCGTGTTTATGTCATCACACCCATTATATTTGACATTGTGTCCACTGTATCTGTGTCATCACATCCACTGTATTGATGATATCACATCAACTGTATTTCTGAAATCACTTCCCCTATAATTCACGACATCATATACACTGTATATGATATGACAGCCACTGGTTCTGTGACATAACCCTCACTCGTTTGATGATATCACAACCTTTGTGTGTATGACATCAAAGCCACTATATGTACAACATCATATACACTTTATAAGTGATCACACCCATATTTTATGATATTACACCACATTATTTATGACATCACATGCACTGTATTCATGACATCACTCCCACGGTATCTAACACTGCATCCATAGTATCTGTGTCCTCACAACTCCCCTACATATGATCTCTGAACAACTGTATGTATGACATCCCACCCACTTTATATATGACACATTATGCACAATACGTAACGTCACATCCACTCTTTGAGTTCACACCATTGTAGTAACCACATTACATCCACTGCATTCATGACATCACACACACTATATATGACATCACACACATGACAACACAAAAGGTATATCTGCCACCTCACCCTATATATCTGACACTTCATCCACTGTATCTGTGTCATTTAACACAGTGTATCAATTGTATTACACCCACTCTCTGTATGACATTACACACTATATGTATGACACCCATTCAGTATGCATGACATCACATGAACACTTTATGACATCACACCCGTATTGGTATGACATCATATTCAGTATGTTTATGATAAGATATATGATATGATATCCAATATATATGATATCACCCATAGGGTTTCATGAAAACAAAACGACTATACCTGGCATCTCACCCACTGTATTTGACATCACAGCCACTGCATCTGTGTGGTCACAGCCGCTCTATCAATGCCTTCACAACAAATATGGAAGTCTTCACACTTGGCACAGGTATGACATCATACACACCCTACATCACATCAAATTCAGATTTTATGACATCAATCATCAGTATTTAGGACATCACAAGCACTGCATTCATGACATCAGATCTCCTATATATGATATCACATCCACGGTTTATGACATCTCATCCCTTATACCTGTGACATCACAGCCACTATATCAGTAACATAACACCCACTATTTTTGTAAATGCATATCAACTATATTTGATATGAAACACACACTGTTAACACAGTGCAGCCTCTATATATGACAGCACACTCTTCATGTCTGTTTCTGTGTGATCACACCCACTGTATCGATGATGTAACACACACTCTTTATGACATCACATATATATATATGTGCCATATGTATATATGGCAAAATATGCACTGTATGTGACATCTCACCCACAGTTTATGACATCACAACACTCTATCCATGACATCAAACTATTATATCTTACCTCACACCGTTTATATCTGACAGCACATCCACTGTATCTCTGTCATCACATCCAGATTATCGATCATACAACCCGCATTTTATGTATAACATAGTCAAAATATGTAGGACATCATTTGAACTACATATGACATCACTTCCACTCTTTATGATATCACACCATGCTATGACATCACACTCTCTGTATTCATGTCATCACACCCAAGATACCTGTCATCGCATCCACAGTAGCTGGACCGTTACTTATAGTGTACTCATTATACCACACCTACTATATGTGTGACATCAAACCCCCTATATGTGGGTTCTATATGAATTCTATATATTCTACAGGAATTCTATATGACATCACAATTTACGTTTATCACTGTTTATGACATAAAAATACTGTATTCATGATGTCACATCCACTCTATTCATGACAGCACACCCACTCTATATGACATCACATACACTATACTTATGACATCACAGCTACTGTATCTATGACAAGACACCTCCTATGGTTATGACATCATACTCAGTATATATGACATCTCACATGGTGTATTAGTGGCAATACAACCACGGTACTTGCCATCACACTCACCGTATCTGTGTAATCACACCCACTTGATTGATGATATCACACAAAATATATGTATAAAATCTCACTGTCAGCCCAGCTCCAGACCCTTCCTAATTTAGTGTCTTGTGTCACAGAGTCTTGGTCTCCTTGGACAAAGCTGAGACCCCTCTCATTATGTTTGCTCTGGAAATTAGAAACCCTGAGATCTTAGGAAGCTCTTGCGTATTTCTCCTGACAAGGGCAGTTTTCTTCTGGCCTACCAGAGTGAGCACTGGGATAGACTCACTCATGCACACTCACACTGACATTTAATAAGGACTGAGGGTTGGGATCAAAAGAGGGACAGATATGAGGAAGCAAATAAGAATAATATACAGGGGTTGGAGGGAGTGCCTGCCTGAGACACAGACTCCCATATTTTCCAGGTCTTGTCCCTCTTATGTCTGAGGATATCCCTAGAAGTCCATGCAGGCATCAGCCCAGGTGTGCAGGTGGGGACACTGGCAGGATTTGACAGACAGTGACTAATCCAGGATGGAGAACAGGTGGGAAATGGTTGGTGAGTCTGGGCCCAGGTCTGTCAAATCAGAGCTGCACACACAGCCTGCTCAGGAGCTGTGTGGAGGGCTGTGTGTTGCAAATGTGTGAGGTCCAGGGCTTCATGGATGAGGGATGAGCGGTCATGATCACATGAGCTATGTGCAGGGGTGTCAGCTGTCAATCCAAGGAAAGGTCCCTCAGGTGGTGAAGTCACTTTCTCGATGGCAGACACTAACAGAAATCTGAATCCTGTAAACAGGCACCCACCCTCTAGCAACAGTGCCACAGCCAGTTGGGGCTCCCTTGGCTGGAGAGTCTTCATCCAGAAGGATGTTCTCCAGCTGTGTGTCGACTGGCCAGGGCTTCTGCTTCAGGAAACCCTGGAAGGAGAGGTTTTTCAGATGTTTCATTCGGTTCAGTGCTCAACCTGGATGCCTCTGATCCTTTACTAGGAGGGCACCTAAGGTAATCCGAGCCAAACTAGAGCTGGCCACACCAGGCCTTGCCTCTACTGGAGCCCTTCCTGGGCAAAACCAGGTGCTCTCATCACCATGTGCAGGGAAGTGGGACTTGAGGGGAGGTTCTCCTTCTGGGCAGGAGCATGTTGGTGGGCACATTGTGACCTGTGGTCCTGACACGGTCACACCTGACGATGGGCTGGCAGTGGGGAAGAAGGATCCCTGAGGTGCTCTGCTCTGTGCCAGTGTGGATTGATGACTGTTAGATGGACGGGCGTCTGCGTAGTTGGTGGAGGTCTGTGCAGAGAGTGGTGGGTGTGTGTGGAGGGGGCTGTATTAGGTCTGAGAAGCACCATAGGCAGCTGACTGGTTCCCTGAGACTTTCTGCCTGGCTCCCAGGCACTGTGTTCACAGGGCTCCTCAAGTTACTGCAGACAGGAGCCCATCCATAGAGCCCCCTTCTCCATCTCCCCAAACAAGAGCCAGGAGCCCCCACCAGCAACAGAGCCCATGGCAGGCACATGCTCAGGTCACAGAGGCACCCTGACCCTCCCCTGGGTCCCTCCTAGAGTTTTGCTTCCAAAAGAACCTGGGTCCC
>JAGTXW010001336.1:1062536-1078558 GCA_020226075.1 Hydropotes inermis
AAAAAAAAATATCCCAAGGAAAAGAGTTACAGTAAATTAAAAATAAATAGTAATATCCAGGTCAGGGGTGCTGAGGGTGGAAGGTGGTTGCAAGGTCAAGCCTCATCTCCAGAGAGTGCACAGGTGTGAGCAGAGCCAGGTGTGAGGGTGGAGGCGTGGAGACACCAGAGCTCCCAGGACCCTTGCTGAGGGAAGGGAAGGTGGAGCCTGGGTCAGTCCCCAATGCCAGACGCCCTGGACCAGGGAGCAGCGCAGACAAGAGTAAGTGAAGCTCTATCCCCAGCCACTCATAGAGTGCCCACGACTGCCCAATGGCCAGCGGCCCCCGACTCCTCCAGCCCAGAGGAGCGTGAGCCTCACTCAGTCCTCAGCTCCAGGGTGTCTGCCACCAGCCACAGGGTGAGAACACTGGGCCGGGGCCCCAAGGAGGTCGTGGTGTTGTGGGCACCCCGTGCGCTTGCAGCCATCCCTGCCCGGCGCCTCTCGAGTCTGCTCTTGGAGGGGCTGATCCACGACCACGGGAGGTGGCCTCTGGGTCTGCAGATGCTGCCTGGGCCCTGTCACTGCGGGCGCGCGGATCCTGGATGGGGGGTGCCACCGAGGAGCTCGAAATTGGGGCTGACGGGTGTGTGTCTGGAGCACTGGTTCCGCAGTGTGAAGGGGTCTCTGCTTTGCAGACGGGTGCCGGTGATGGGGGCACACAGCTTGGTGATCCTGTTCGCTGGCCGCCTGCAATGGGTGTTCAGATGGGACTCCCTGCTCTTTCCTAAAGCCTTCTGGAGGATCAGGTACAAAAGGTTAAAGTGCACTTTCACACTGAGTGTTTTCGGGATCTATTGACTGACTGACTAACTCACTGAGCGCTTCCAGGAGGGTAATTCGTGACATGCTAACACCTAAGCAAAGTTTCAAGTAAAAGTAATCCCTAACTTTTAATGTTTTTGCTTATGGAGGGCTTTTTGAACATTTTGTTTTTGTTTCTCTTCATCTTTTCCAGCAACAGACCACTGAGAAATGGCATTACTCTAAGGTAAAGGAGAATTTAAAATTTTTATTTCTGCACAGTAATGATAGATGCTAAAGTATTTTCAAATTCTAGCATCTACAAAGAGCTCAGTTGTTGTTTGGTAAATTTTGCTTGAAGGGAAGGCTTTGGAATCCAGAGAAATGCTCATTTCATGAAATTATGGTGCACCCTATTGCAATTTTGAATACCTAATGCAGGGGAATTCTCTGTTTTTTTTTTTTTTTTCCAGAAAATGCATATTTTGTCTGAAAATACTTTGGGTTTTGTTCTGTGGTTTTACATGCTGTTTGTTGGTACCTACATCTGTTTAATTCAGTTCAGTCGCTCAGTCGTGTCCAACTCTTTGCGACCTCATGAATCGCAGCACACCAGGCCTCCCTGTCCATCACCAACTCCTGGAGTTTACTCAAACTCATGTGCATCAAGTGGTGATGCCATCCAGCCATCTCGTCCTCTTTCATCCCCTTTTCCTCCTGCTCCCAATCCCTCCCAGCACCAGGGTCTTTTCCAATGAGTCAACATTTTGCATTAGGTGGCCAAAGTATTGTAGTTTCAGCTTCAGCACCAGTCCTTCCAACAAACACCCAGGACTGATCTCCTTTAGGATGGACTGGTTGTATCTCCTTGCAGTCCAACGGACTCTCAAAATCATCTCCAACACCACAGTTAAAAACATCAAGTTTTCAACATTCAGCTTTCTTCACAGTCCAGCTCTCCCATCCATATATGACCACTGGAAAAACCATAGTCTTGATTAGATGTACCTTTGTTGGCATAGTAATGTCTCTGCTTTTTAATATGCTACCTAGATTGGTCATAACTTTCCTTCCAAGCAGTAAGTGTCTTTTAATTTCATGGCTACATTCGCCATCTGCAGTCATTTTGGAGCCCCCCAAAACAAAGTCTGACACTATTGCCACTCTTTCCCCATGTATTTCCAATGAAATGATGGGACCAGATGCCATGATTTAGTTTTCTGAATGTTGAACTTTAAGCCCACATTTTCACTCTCATCTTTCACTTTCATCAAATACCAGGCCACCTGACCTGCCCCTTGAGAAACCTGTATACAAGTCAGGAAGCAACAGTTAGAAGTGGACATGGAACAAGAGACTGGTTCCAAATAGGAAAAGGAGTACCTCATGGCTGTATATTGTCACTCTGTTTATTTAACTTATATGCAGAGTACATCATGAGAAATGCTGGGCTGGAAGAAGCACAAGCTGGAATCAAGATTGCCAGGAGAAATATCAATAACCTCAGATATGCAGAAGACATCACCGTTATGGCAGAAAGTGAAGAGGAACTAAAAAGGCTCTAGATGAAAATGAAGGAGGTACCTACTTAGGAGGCTTCAAAACGATCTAATTAAAACTAGTGATTGCTGCAAAGTACTATGCTTTGTAACACAGAGATAGGTTGTCTTTCTCTATCAAAATTGTTTTTTGAGTTAGCAAATTTTTCCATTGAAACAGTCAGGAATGACTTTTTATAACCCTGAAGTTCTGACTCTGATAATTAGGAAGTATATTGTTTCACTGTTGAAGACAATGGCAGACATTTCAAAGATGCACAAAAGGTACACAAGAAAAATTCGAGTACTAAGATGGGTGCATTGGTGTCCGCAATAAAACTGAGTTTCTCTTCTAAGGGAAAAAGAAGGAAAACCACCTCGTGACGACCACGGGCTCTTTCCATACACCAAACACCCAGAGGAAGGGGAGAAGGTGGAGTGATTCTCAGGTGGATGGGCCGTTGTTTTCATTTACCTGCCACAGACTTCCTTTTCTTGATGTTTCTTGACTCCCAAAGAAATTAGAAATGTGGTTTCTTACCAGGATACTTGAATGGGAAAGATCCTTTCAATTCCGAGGCAGGTGACAAGATCCATTGTGTAGCTTTCATCTCCCTGAACCTGGTAAGTAACTCTTAGTCATCTTCTCTATTGAGTTAGGCAGAAAGGGAGAGTGGTGGAGCCTTGAGAGGTGCAAATGTTCCAAAAGCTGGACTAAAACTTAATTACTCTCTTCAAATAAATAGATTGGATGCCAGAATTTTGATCTTAAGGCCTCTTGCAACATTAGGGAAATCATTTGTAGAGGAAGTATTCCCCACTATATAAAACTCCATGAGATCAAATGTATTATTGACTGAAAATTGATGAAAGGGAAAGAACATTTTGAAATTTTCTGATAGCTGATATTTGACCCAAGTCAGTCAACCACATATAAGTTCTGATCGCTAAAGAATCCTCCAAACAGTATATTTATAGTCATTCAGCTGTGATGTGGTTAAGAAACTTGTCATTTATTTTTTAATGAATCCAAACTGAAATATTTTCATTTAGAAATAAATATGGATAAACCACAAATAGTTTTCTGTGCTGTGTTTTAGAATGAAGATCAAGGAATTAAAATCTCCTATTGAAGTTTTCTCTTGAAAATACTTTCTCTACACTGTATTTCAAATATTATTGTTATTCTTATTGCAGTTTTTATTAAGTTCAGAATATAAAATTTTGAGGAATTGAAGTTCTTTGAGTTCAAATGACTGAGCCAGAATTAACAAGGTGAACCTGGATGTTAAAACTGTTAATGGTACAAAATTTACTTTTGTTATTTAAATGTACTAGATTGATTCCTATTTAAGTTTATCCTATGATTAGCATTTTTGTTGGTATAATAATTTATGCTGAATTATCAAATAACTTAAGATTTCAGAAGCATATCACTCTGTTTCTCACATGACAGTGCTGAGTGGATGTTCACCCTTGGGAGACTGCACTTCCTCATGAGGTCATTCAGGAACCCAGACTTCTCCTATCCTTGGCCTCTTCCATCCCAAAGATCTCATCCCCATCTGTGTCCATCAGCAGAAGTGGAAGGGACTTGGAGAAATGCCCGTGGGAGGTTATAATAGGCCAGGATGCAACATCAGTTTCTCTTCTACTTCATTGGCCATGACGTGGTCCTGTGGCAGCAGAAGAAGCTGGGAAGTCTTCCAGTGGTGTGCCCCTGGAAGGGTAGTGAATTTTCATGGAAAATCAACTTTGTCCATGTAGAAGTAAAATAGTAACCCCCAAGGAAAAGTAAACATGAGAGAAATTCCTAAAGAGAGCATAGAAAATGGACCTATTCTAGCTAACAGAGACCTAAAATAAGACAGAGTCATGCAGTCATAACAGACTTGAGATGAAGTAATGGTCTCTGAGTTCTTAGAAAAGCACAAACAAAAGCTCTGAAGAGTTCTGATTCTGCTAAGGGTCCTACCAGTGAGCACTCTGAAGGAGAATTTCTGTTGACCGCCAGTCATGGCAGACGGCGATCCAGCTGCAAGGATTTGTGCTTAGGCTGCACAGGGCCATTTAACCCACTTACAAGTCTCCCAGCTGAGCATTCTGGGGCTTTTGCTTTTTAAAACGTCTTCCCTCCCTTCAGCCCCGGGAATGTGCTTTCAGTTACAGGCAAGAATTTCGTGTTCCCAACTTGCAAACTTTGTGGACAGTACCCTGTCTGTTTGCTTCAGGTAACACTGATTGTTTTCTGGAATTTATTTATAATTTTAGGATGACATCAGCAATAAAAGTAACTCATTTAGAACTACTGTGTTTCAAATCTCTATTGAATATTTACCATACAATGTGTACTGTGCATAGAGAAGACTGAGAATTGACTGAGCAGCGTCTTGGTCTGTGAGGAGTTCTTAAAGGAGAGTAGCCATGGTATGAAGGGCCTGATCTCCTAGCAGAAAGGATAAAAGAGAACTTGCTTTGAAAATTCAAGGAATGATACTAGATTTTGACATTGCCTGGAGCTGATAAGTTCTGGACTCCACTTTCAGAGATGAACAAGATATGTTCAGAGGAAGCTGGCATCAGGAGCTGTAGAATCAGGTCCTGTGATACAAGGTATCATAAGCAATATTTGCATCTATTAAGTTCACAGTTTTTAAATTTATAAACGGATAGAATAATTGCTCATATGAAGTGAAAAGGTCACTGGTGATATAAGGTAATCCCATTTTTTGAAATGCTATGTAATTGTAGGTGAAATTATGCAGAGTATTTTGAATGATAGTTTCCCAAATTTCTAAAATATTTTTTTAACATTATCAGATGAACTATGAAAATTCTTTGGTTAGATAGACGAATGTCTACGCTAGACACACAGAGCTGGGGTATAGGCAAGTGATTCCACCCAGCAGGTTCCCACCCATTGCCTGCAGGTCCCAAGAAGTGGCTACCTCCTCTCTATTCTCTGTTGTGGTCCCAGGGCTAAACTCAGGGACTCAACCATCACTCTCTGAAATTCTGCAGTTGGAAAATGATGTATTGTGTCACAGTCAAGACAACGATTTCAACTAGATGGCTCCCCCCAAACATTGAGACTTGCAGAATTGGGTTTACTCTCATAGCAAGACTGTGAAGGTGGCAACTGCTTGTGGTCTCTTTGGCAGACAGATCCATGGAGCCCTGCAGTGTTCCTGCTATTTCTCAAAGGGTCACCAGAGGGCAGTGGGTAGCTCCTTATGGAAAACACTGCAAGGAAATCCAACTAGTCAATCCTAAAGGAAATCAATCCTGAATATTCATTGGAAGGACTGAGGCTAACGCGAAAACTCCTGTAGTTTGGCCACCAGATGAGTAGAACCAACTTTTTGGAAAACACCCTGATGCTAGGGAAGATTGAAGGCGGGAGGACAAGGGGACGACAGAGGATGAGATGGCTCGATGGCATCACTGACTCAATGGACATGAGTTTGCATAGCATCTGGTAGTTGCTGATGGACAGGGAAGCCTGGTGTGTTGCAGTCCATGGGGTTGCAACGAGTCAGACTTCACTGAGCCACTGAACTGACTGACTGTCCCATTCAAAAGAGTCCTTTTCAAGTTAAACTCCCTCAGAACATGTTTGATAAACTTAAGAGAATTTCTTTAAAATATATTGACATGCTTTTCATCTCCAGTTTCATTTGGAAACTAATGAAAAGCCATTACAAGGAACACATGTAAGGTGAGCAACTGTTTTAAGGTTGTATCTTGTGATACATATGTGGCTCAGTTTCTCAGTCAAGGCCAAATTTTTGTGATCCCATGGACTACAGACCAGGCTTCTCTGGGGCTGAGTTTTCCCCTTTCCCCTCCCCCTGCCTCCTACTTCCAGTGGGGATGGGGCGGCTCTTCTCTGGAGTTTCTCAGTCCCTTTGTTTTGCAAACTGCTGGCGGTGTGTTCAGGCTGGTCAGTTTTTCTCTCGCTCTCCCACAGTTTAAAAAAATCTCCCTCCGACTGCTCTCAGGGCCTTCTGGCCAGTGCTTACCCTAAGCAATGCCACCGGCTCCTCTCCGTTCCGCCCCCTCCTCTCCGTTCGCCCCCTCTTGCTGGTGGTGGGTTCGGGCGTCTGGGGGTACTTTTCTGCTGGGAGTTGCTTTTGGGCACGCAATCTGTGGGCCTTATTTAATTTCTCCTCCCAGTTAGGAGGAAAAACTTCCCTCAGACCCACCAGCGCGAGGGTTTCCTGGTGATTGGAAACTTCCTTTATTGAGACTCTCCTCCCGGGACGGGTCTCCGTCCCTCGTTCTCTTGTGTCCCTTTTTTAATCTTTAATATTTTTGTTCTACCTCCCTTCGAAGACAATGGGCTGCTTTTTTGGGCCCCTGATGTCCGCTGCTAGCGACCAGAAGTTGTTTTGTAAACTTTGTTCACCGTTCTGTTGTTCTTTCAATGAATTTGTAGAAGAGAAAGTGATCTCCCCGTCCTATTCCTCCGCCCTCTTGACTCCTCCCCCCCCCGAGACTCTATTTCTGTAAATAGGTTTATATGTTCCATTCTTTTAGATTCCATATGGAAGTGACATCATATGATATTTGTCTTTGTATATCAGACTTCACTCAGTATGACAATCTCTAGGTTCATCCATATCGTACACATAGCATTATTTTGTTCTTTTTAAGAGTCGGTAATATTGTAAATATGAGCCACATATTCTTTATCTATCCCTCCATTAGGAACATTTATTTGCTTCCATCTTCTGACTATTGTAAATAGTGCAGCAACAGACATTGGGGATCATGTATCTTTTCAAATTATGGTTTTCTTTGGATATATGCCCAAGAGTAAGATTACTATATCTTATGGTAAGTCTCATTTTTAGTCTTTTAAGAACCTTTATACTATCAGACAGAACTGAGCAACTGAAATAAACTGATACTGTTTTCCATAGTGGCTATACCAATATAACATGTCACCAACAAAATTCAAGGCTTCTCTTTTCTTCACATCGTCTCGAGCATTTAATGTTATAAATTTTTTGACGATGGCCATTCTGACTGGTATGAGCTGATACCCCATTGTAGTTTTGATTTCTATTGCTCTAATAATTAGTGATGTTCAGTGTCTTTTCATGTTCCTCTTGGCCACCTGTATGCCTTCTTTGGAATAATGTGTATTTAGATCTTCCACCTATTTTTGATTGGGGATACTAATTTGTTTTCTTTTTTTAATATTTAGCTGCATGAGCTGTTTCATATTTTGAAGATTAAACCCCTGTTGGTCACTTCATTTGCAGATATTTTCTTCCTTTCTGTGGGCTCTTTTCATTGTGGAGAGCACTGTCTCTCAGGGGCCACTTTTGAAGTTTGAAAATTTTGCATTTTTTTATTTTTGTTTTTAATTTCATCACTCTGAGAAGTGGCTTAGAGGAGATCTTTCTGTGATTTATGTCAGAGTGTGTTGTGCCTATGTTTTTCTCTAACTTTTTTATAGTGCTTAGTCTTACATTTAGATCCTTAATCTATTTGGAGTTTATATTTATGTGTGGTGTTAGAGATTGTTCTGATTTTATTCTTTTGCATGAAACTGTCCAGGTTTCCCAGCACCACTTATTGAAGAAACTATCTTTTCTGCACTGTATATTCTTGTCTCTTTTGTCATAGATAAGGTACAAATAGGTGTGTAGGTTTCTCTCTGGATATGTCTCTTGATTCAATTTTCAGTTAGCCTTTATAAATCTTGATTACAGAGTCCCAGCCACATCATGAGAAATGCTGGGCTGAATGAAACACAAACTGGAATCAAGATTGCTGTGAGAGATATCAATAATCTCAGACATGCAGATGACACCACACATAAGGCAGAAAGAGAAGAACTAAAGAGCCCCTTGAAGAAAGTAAAAGAGGAGAGTGAAAAAGTGGCTTCAAGATCAACATTCATGAGACTAAGATCACGGCATCTAGTCCCATCACTTCATGGCAAATAGATGGGGACACAGTGACACATTATATTTTGGTCCCCAGAATCCCTGCAGATGGTGACTGCAGCCATGAAATTAAAAGACTCTTGCTCCTTTGGAAAACTTTTGACCAACACAGACAGCATATTATAAAGAAAAGACATTACTTTACCAACAATGCTCCATTTGGTCAAAGCTGTGGTTTTTCCAGTAGTCATGTATGGATGTGAGAGTTGGACTATAAAGAAAGCTGAGCACCAGAGAATTGATGCTTTTGAACTCTGGTTTGAAGAAGAATTTTGAGAGTCCCTTGGACTGAAAGGAGATCCAACGAGTCCATTCTAAAGGCAATCAGTTCTGAATATTTGGTGGAAGGACTGATGCTGAAGCTGAAACTCCAATACTTTGGCCACCTGATGTGAAGAGCTGCCTCATTTGAAAAGACCCTGATGCTGGGAAAGATTGAAGATGGGAGGAGAAGGGATCAACAGAGGATGAGACGGTTGGATGGCATCACCAACTCAATGGACATGAGTTTGAGAAAACTCCGGGAGTTGGTGATGAACAGGAAGGTCTGGCCTGCTGAAGCCCACGGGGTCACAAAGAGTCAGACACGACTGAGTGACTGAGCTGAACTGAGCCTCATTCCTTGGCAAATGGGTGTCAAGTTCTCCCAGAACCTTTTTGGGGAATACTGTCTTTCCCCCATTGCATGAACTTACCACTTTTGTAAAAAATCATTTGACTTTATGTGTGAAGGTTTTGCTGGGCTCTGAATTATTTTCCATGGATTGATAATTTTATCTTTATGACAGAACCAGACTGTTGTGACTACTGTAACTTTGTGATAATGTTGAAATCAAGGAATGTGTGTCCTCCCACATTGCTTTTCTTTCTCAAAATTGGTTGGCAGTTTGGGCATTAATTAGGTATTAATTACTGAATTTTAATTAGTTCAGTAGTGAATTTTAGGATAGGTTTTTTATTTTGGATGGTTTTTTTTTATTTCTGTGGAGTTTTGATAGGGATTAAAATTACAATTGTATATTACAGAGGCTGATATGTAAATCTTAACAGTGGTAAATCTTCTAATCCATGAAAATGGAATTTGTGTCATACACTTTATTTGAAGCATTTGGAAGGTTTCACTGTGCAAATCTTCAACTCCTGAGTTAACTACTCAGTGCTGTGCTTAGTTGCTCAGTCATGTCCGACTCTTTGTGACCCCATGGACTGTACCCACCAGGCTCCTCTGTCCATGGGGATTCTCCAGGCAAGAATACTGGAGTGGGTGGCCATGCCCTCCTCCAGGGCATCTTCCCAGCCCAGGGATCGAACTCAGGTCTCCCGTATTGCAGGCAGATTCTTTACCATCTGAGCCCCCATGGAAGCTCAGTAATTTATTCTTTCTGATGCATTGGTAAATGCCATCATTTTCTGAATTTCCCTTCCAAACTGATCCTATAACTGCACAGAAATGCAAGTGAATTTCAGTGTTAATTTTTGTACCATGTTACTTTGCTGAATTCATTTATTATTTAGAACATTTTTGTGGGGTCCTTAGGATTTCTACTTATGAACTCATGTCACATGTGAACATAGATAATTCTATTTCCATTTTTCATATTTGAATGTTGGTAATTTATGCATTAATTCAACTTATTTTCTTATATGTCTTTGCTTATGGGCATGTCTAAAACTACAAGTCCTATTGCTTATAAGTGATAAAACTCAGTATTCTCACATGCTTCATGAAGTCAAAGGAAAGATTTTCCATGTTTCACCAATGACTGTGATGTTGGCTATGGGTTTTTCATGTATGGCATTATTATGTCATGATAATCTCCCTCAAGTCTGTCAGGTGATTTTAGCATGAAAATGTGTTTAATTTATTCAACTCTTTTTTCTATTAACTGAGATGAACATATTTTTTCCCCTTTATTCTGTTAATGTGTGTGCTATCCAGATGCATTTTAACAGGTTGAAGCATTCTTGCATTCCAAAAAGAAATCCCAATTGTTCATGGTATATAATTCTTATTATTTGCTGTTGCTGCATCTTAGTTGTGTCCGAGTCTTTCCCACTCAACAGACGGCAGCCCACCAGGCTCTGCTGTCCCTGGGATTCTCCAGGCAAGAACACTGGAGTGGGTTGTCATAGATAGCTGTAAATGATTATTATATAAAGAGATATATATGCACTTCCAACTTCTGCTCAGGCTTCCCTAATCCTGGTAGGGCAGCAGGTGATGGCCAGGACATAGCACTGAACCACAGAGATTTATGTTTTGTATTAGTCATTGATGACTGATACTACTGATCCATGAGTGTTGTTTCATACAGTCAATGAATGACTGCCTTAGACCTGAATGCACCCATCTCCTGCCTCTGTTTCTCACCCTCTACACCTTCTTTCTGAGATTCACTCACTTCTTCCTTAAATACACCCTTCCTCATTCTCAGTGAGATCCTAAGAGAGGCAAACACTTTAGTCTTTTTCATCTGAAAATATTCTTAACTCATTCTTATTCCTGAATGATAGTTTGTGTGTTAGTAGCTCAATCATGTCTGACTCTTTGCAACCTCATGGACTGTAGCTCAGCAGGCTCCTCTGTCCATGGAATTCTCCAGTAGGTTGCCATTTCTTTCTCCAGGGGATCTTCCCAACCCAGGGATTAAAGTTGGGTCTCCTGCATTGCAGGAAGGTAGTTTAGAATGAAAAATTCAGAATGTTTCTGCACAAGGAACAACAGAGCACTGTCTGACTGAGGACTGCTCCACCCATCTTCTGCCTCTGTGTTTTTCTGCTAATGACACACACACTGCCCCATTTAAAAGGGGCCCTTTCCCAGTTAGTCTTCATCAAGAAATGGCAACAGACTCCAGTATTCCTGCCTGGCGAATTACATGAACGGGAGAGCTTGGTGGGTTACAGCCCATGGGGTCACAAAGAGTCAGATTTGTCTGAGCAACATAGATGCACAGAACATGTTTTGGAAAAAGTCAAAATACAGGACAAGTGAAAATTCAAGATGAGCCAGTGACTGGAAGTTTTCCCTTGTGACACCTTACAAAGATTTAAAGTCTGTGTCTAAACCCCCTATCTCTGTCCATTTCTCTACCCTCCTTTCTTCATTCATCTATAAACACCTGCCTATGAAAAATATCTTTTCAAAATCTATGTAAGGTGTTAGATATATTTCTCAATCATGTTGCCCCTTCTTTCTGATGTGAATCTTTGGGGGTCTCTCTGTTTATGAGATCTAATCCCTTAAATCTGTTTGTCACTTCCACTGTATAATTGTAAGGGATTTGATTGTAGGTCATATCTGAATGGTCTAGTGGTTTTCTCTACTTTCTTCAATTGAAGCCTGAATTTTGCAATAGGAGCTCATGATCTGAGCCACAGTCAGCTCCCAGTCTTGTTTTCGCTGACTATGCATGACTTCTCCGTCTTAGGCTGAAAGAATATAATCAATTTGTTTTTCGTATTGACCACCTGCTGATGTCCATGGATAGAGTCATGTCTCGTTTTGTTGTTAAAGGGTGTTTTTTATGACCACCATGTTCTCTTGACAAAACTCTATCAGTCTTGGCCCTGCTTCACTTTGCACTACAATGCCAAACTTGCCTATTATTCTGAATATCTCATAACTTCCTCCTTTTGCATTCCAATTCCTTATGATGAAAAGGAAATCTTTTCCTTGCCTTCTTTTTTTAGTGTTAGATATAGGAGGTCTTGTAGTTATGCATAGAACAGGTCAATTTCAGCATCTTTGGCAGTATTGTTTGGGGCATAGACTAGGATTAATGTGATATTGAATGGTGTGCCTTGGAAACGAAGAGAGACCATTCTGCCGTTTATGAGACTGCACCCAAGTGCTGCAGTTTGGACTTTTTTGTTGACTACAAGGCCTGCTCCATTTCTTCTAAAGGATTCTTGCCCACGGTAGTAAATATAAAGGTCATCTGAATTAAATTCACCCATTCCAGTCCATTTTAGTTCACTGATTCCTAAGATGTCGATGTTCACTCTTGCCATCTTTTGCTTGACCACATCGGATTTACCTTGATTCATGAGCACAATATTTCAGGTTCCTATGCAATACTGTTCTTTACTGCATGAGACTTTACTTTCACCACTAGACACATTCATAATTGAGCATCGTTTCTGCTTTGGTCCAGCCACTTCTTTCCCTCTGGAGCTGTTAGCAGTTGCCCTCCACACTTCCCCAGTTTAGCATACTGAATGCCTTCTGACCTGGGGGGCTCATCCTGCAGTGTCATACCTTTTTACCTTTTCTTACTGTTTATGGTGTTCTCCAGACAAGAATACTGAAGTTGGTTGCCATTTCATTCCCTAGTGGACCATTGTTTGTCAGCACTCTTCATTATGACCAATCCATCTTGGGTGACTCTGTATATCATGTCTGATGGCTTCACTGAGTTGTGAAAACCCCTTTATCCCTACAAGGCTTTGATCCATACCAGTACCAAACTGGTTTGATTACTATAGATTTGCAGTAAGTTTTGAAATCAGTAATGGTATTCTCCCATATTACATTCTCTTCTTTTTATTTTTGGCTATTTTGTGGTATATTAGTTGTAAAGTGTTTTAGGATAGGCATTTGGTTATAGGGTGGAGTTTTGATCAGGATTGTATTGGAATTGTAAATTGTGATGGTTAGTATTGAGAGCTTAGCAGTAAGTCTTCCAATGAATGAAAACAGGATTTGTGTCACTTAATATCTTCACAAACTTTGACATTTCACTGTGCTAGTCTTCACTTTTCTTGTTCAGTTAATCACTAAATAGTTTATTCTTCCTAAAACAATTTTAAACAAAACTGTTCATTTCCTTTTCACTTTGATCATTAATGTGCAGAAATGCCACTGATTTTCAGCATTGACGTTGGTGAATGTCCTTGTTACTTTGCTTCATTAATTTTTTATTTATAACATTTTTTCTTCTGGCATACATAGGATTTCTACATTTGAGATCATGTCATGGGTGGGTATACATTATTCTACCTCTTTTCAGTTTGAAATGTCACTGATTTATCTGTCGGTCTGTATGTCTATCTTTTCTGACTGTTATGGCTAAGACTCTCAGTGCCGTGTTGCATAGAAGTGGCGAAAACCAGTATTCTTATCAAAGGAAACATTTTCAGACTTCATCATTGGCTGTGATGTTGGCTGTGAGTTTTACTTGTGTGTGTACTCAGTTGTGTCCAACACTTCACAACCTTTTGCACTCTAGCCCACCAGGCTCCTCTGTCCATTAGACTCTCTAGTCAAGAGTAGTGGAGTAGGTTGATGTTTCATCCTCTAGGGGATCTTCCTGATCCAGGGATTGGAATTCTTTCTCTTGCATCTCTTGCTTTGAAGGCAGATTCTTACTGCTGATCCATCAGCGACTTTAATTTTATCTTGGTAGTTTCCTTCAAGTGTTATTTGTCAAGTTTTCTTTTTAATTAGGAAAAATTTTTGAATTTTTAAAATTGACCTCTCTGCATTAAATGAGATCATGGTTTTTCCCTATGTTATGTGAATGTGGTGCATTGTTGCTTGCTTGCTTGCTCGCTAAGGCGCTTCAGTCATGTCTTACTCTCTGTGACCCCCATGGGCCACAGATCACCAGGCTCCTCTGTCTACAGGATTCTCTAGAAAAGAACAATGGAGTGGGTTGCCATTTCCTTCTCCAACGTGGTGCATGATACCAATGCATTTTACAATGATGACGCATTCTTGCATTCCAGGAAAAAATCACACTTGTGTATATTGTACAATTCTTATTATATGGATTGATATAAATGATTACTTGTATATGTATATATACATATAGATAGATAGACAGACAGATGGATAGATAGATAGATAGATAGATAGATAGATAGATATATACACATGCTCAAACTTCACCTCTGTCTTCCTAAACCCTGGTAGAGTGGCAGGTGGCCAAGACACACCACTGGACCACAGAAATTAATGCTTCAAATTTCTCATGATCACTAACACTACTGATCCGTGGGTGTTGTTTCACACAGTCAGTGACTATCTGACTTAGACCTTCATCTGCCCACCTCCTGCCCCCACGTCTCACTGCACTGCTTCCTTCTGGGACTCACTCTAACTACATCCTTCCTCACTCTCAGGGAGAGCCTGAGAGAGGCAAATGCTTGTAGTCTGAAAATGTTTTCATCTGAAATTTCTCTCATTTTGCTTTTATTCTTGAGTGATAGTTTAGAATGAAAAATCTACAAACCGTTTCTGTGATGTTTCCTTTGGCATCTGAAGCTGCTTTTCCCTTGTGTTCCCTGATACATTGTGACTGGTGACTGGTCTCCCATTGGGTCTCACTTGGTCTGCCTTCCCTGCTCTGTGATAAAGTCTTAGGTTCTCTTTAATATCCCACAGTCCATGACTATAGGGTGAGGTTTGAGCAACCTCCATACTGTTCTCCATTATCAGTGTGTTTCATAGTGTCTTATTCATTGATGGTTCCAATAGTGTCTATTAGGACTTTAACAGATTTATAGGAATTTCTTTTATGTTGTAGTCAAATTATTCCATTTCATGAGGCACTTGAGGTCTAATCCTCCCATGGTAGTCTCTGCTGACCATCGTTCATGGTGCCATAAAGGCATGTTTTGCTGACACTGGATCCTTGTTGGTTTGTAGGGTTTGATATGTATATACATATGTTTGTTGTTTTTGTTGTTGTTGTTGTTGTTTTTGCTCATATGATGGAGCTAAAAATTTCTAACTGTTGCCACTTATGTTAAGTGTTATTTTGGTTTTCAGTCAGGAAAGGAATTTTAATTTTCTCAAATGCATTCCAGGACCTATGGAGAAGAACATTTAGAATTCTTCTTAAGTATCATTTCCTTCATGTTCCTCCCAACACAAAGATGTCACTTATCAGTCCAGTGAAAATAAAACATCCCCCACTCCCTGCCTTCACCCTCTTCCTTTGCTTAGTGATATCCATAGCAGTTATAGTCAGACACTGGCTGCCTGAATCAGAGACTGTTTTATTCCTTCTGAGCTGCTGTAGCAAATACCATAGACCAAGTAGCATGTGAACAGCAGAAATGTATTTCTTAAGATTTAGAGGTGCTGAGAAGTCCAGGATCAAGGTGAATGCAGATTCCATGACTAGAGAGGGACCACTCTCTGGTTCATAGGATGATTGTTTTAAGTGCACTCCCACCTGTCAGAAGAGAGGAGGGTCTCTCCCAGGACTGTTTTGCAAGGGCACTCTTCTGCCTTGAGGGCTCTGCCTCTGACTTAATCACATCCACTGGCCCCACCTCTTCATGCCATCACCTTAGAGGTTGAAATTTCAGCATATGAATGACTCCTGAGGGCCCTGCGCATGCTCAGTACAGGAACAGAAGAATCCACACCTGCCCCTTTCCCAGGAGGGCTCCGTGCTTTCGCGGTGCAGGGGATAAATGAGGACCCACTGCTATTTGAGATATTTTTTATATGTCAGTGATTTTTATCTGTCTCATCTATTTTGAAAATATATTTTCACATCTGTCACTTATTATAACCTCATTTGTCTCCTTTTTCCTTTATGGAAACTGTGCTTTGCTTTGTTTTTCCAATAAAAACTTGAAATTTTATTTATTTAGGAAGATTGTAGTTACACAGAGCAATCGTTCAACCTAGGAATAGAAGCAAAAATTTGACACATTGGAAATGAAGGATGAATTACACATGGAAAACCTAAAAGTACCAGTTGGAAAGTACATACTCTACTTC
>JAGTXW010001336.1:1078658-1089110 GCA_020226075.1 Hydropotes inermis
CATCTATTTTGAAAATATATTTTCACATCTGTCACTTATTATAACCTCATTTGTCTCCTTTTTCCTTTATGGAAACTGTGCTTTGCTTTGTTTTTCCAATAAAAACTTGAAATTTTATTTATTTAGGAAGATTGTAGTTACACAGAGCAATCGTTCAACCTAGGAATAGAAGCAAAAATTTGACACATTGGAAATGAAGGATGAATTAAACATGGAAAACCTAAAAGTACCAGTTGGAAAGTACATACTCTACTTCAATGGTACAACTAAATGTTGTGTTTTCAAAAAGGAAAGTATTATTTTTCTATATGGAAATAAATGAACCCTGTGAAACCAATAAAAATTAGTATAGTATGAATAAAACTAGAAAACCTGTATAAAACAAAATTATGAAAAGATACTGAACAATTTCATACCTATAAATTTGACATGGTAGGCTACATGAATAATTTTCTGAACAACAAAATTTACCAAATTTCAATCTAGTGTAGACAGGAACTTCAAACCGACCACTTTCATAAAATTATTTTAACAATTGCTCACACATTCATTTAGGGATGGCCTGAGGATCTGATTCCTTTAAACCGTTGGAAAACTGCAATTTATTTTACAAAGGTACTTTTACCCTTGCCTTAGCATCAATAAAAAAAAAAAACATTTTTAGAACTGTGCCTTGTTTAAGTTTAAAACAACACACAGCTTATTTATTTTGTAGGTAGAAGTTTGTGTCTCTTAATCCTTTAACCCATCTTGTCTATCTACTCCTCACCACTAGCAACTATGTGTTTGTTCCTTATATCTGTATGTTTCTGTTTGATTACTTCTTGTTTCGGTTTTATTTATTTATTTATTTATTTATTTATTTATTTATTTAGTCCCTGCCACATAGCTTGCAGGATTCTAGTTCCCCAAGCAGGGAGCAAACCCAGGCCCCCTGCAGTGAGTGTGTGGAATCCTAACCACTAGATCACCAGGGATTTTACTGTTTTGTTTTCAGGAGTCCAGAAATAAATGATAACATACAGTAAGAATTTGTATTTTTTTATTTATTTCACTAAGCATAAATATTCTCCAGATCCATCCATGTTTTACAAATGGCAAATTTTCACTCTTTTCTGTAGGTGAGTGGTATTCCATTGTGTGTGTGTAATTTATTTTAATCAATTCATATGTTGCTAGTCATTTAGATTGCTTCCATAACTTGGCTATTGTAAATAATGTGGTACAAATATTGGAGTCCATGTATATTTTAGAATTGGTGTTTTTATTTTCTTCAGAGTGAAACTGCTGGATCATGAGGTAATTTTAGTTTTTGTTTTTTGAAGACCCTCCATACTGTTTTGCATACTGGCTGTACCCTTCTATCTTCCCACCAGCAGCGTCTAAAGGTTCCTTTTTCTCGACATACTTCCCAGCATGTTTTTTCTGATCTTTTTGATGATAGCATGTGGTCAGAGATACTGCATTGCAGTTTGGATTTGCATTTTTCTAGTGATTTAGAATGTTGACCATATTTTCATGTGCCTGTTGATAATTTGTATATCTTCTTTGAAACAATGTCTATATAGATTTCTGCCCTTTGAAAAATGAGATTTATTTTGTTTGCTATTAAGTTGTATGAGTTCTTTTTTAATTTAATTTTTATTTTATACTAGGGAATACTTGATTTACAATATGGTATTAGTTTCTGGTATACAACAAAGTGATTGAGTTATATATATATATATACATAGATCTATTCTTTTTCAGATTCTTTTCCCTTATAAGTTATTACAAAATCTTGTGGAGAGTTCCCTGTGCTATACAGTAGGTCCTCGTTGATTATTTTACATATAGTAGCATCTGTGTATTGATCTCAACCTCCTAATTTATCCTTCCCTTTACTTGTCCCATTTGGTAATTGTAAGTTTGCTTTTAAAATTTGTGTATCAGTTTCTATTTTATGAATAAGTTCATATGTATCACTTTTTTAGAGTCTACGTATTAGCAGGATCATAAGATAGTTGTCTTTCTCTGTCGACTGACTTCACTTCTATGATCATCTGCAGGTCCATCCAAGTTGCTGCAAATGGCATCATTTCACTCTTTTTATGACTCAGTAGTATTCCATTGTGTATATGCACCTCATCTTTTTAGTCACTTGGTAGTGGACATTTAGGTTGCTTCCATATCTTAGGCATTGTAACTAGTAGTGCATTATACTTTCAATTGACAGCTTTTTCCTAGTATATGTCCAGGAGTGGGACTGCTGGATCATGAGGTAGTCTTATTTTTGAAGAGCCTTCATCATGTTTCCCATACTGGGTACACCAATTTACATTCCCACCAAGAGTGTTCATATATTTATTTTTTGCCACATCCTTGCCAACATTTATTTGTGTTCTTCTGATGATTGATATTTTGGTAGATGTGAGGGGGTAACTGCATTGGTGTGGGTTTGCATTTCTTTGAAGATTACAGATGTAAAGCATCATTCTCTGTGCCTGTTTGCCATCTGTATTTCTTCTTTGGAAAAAAATGTCTATTGAGACTTTGCCCTTTTTTAAATGAATTTTTTTTTGTTTGCTATTCAGTTGTATGAATTCTTTATATATTTTAGATATAAGCCCCTTACAAAACATATGAATTGCAAATATTTTCTCCTATTTCATTTCATTTCTCTCTGTTTTATTTTGTTTACCTCTGCTATAATTCCGGTTGTTACTATTTGCTTGTCTTTTGTGTTTAGAATCAGATCCAAAAAATTATTTCTGAGACAGCTATTAAAGAGGTTTCTACCTATTTTTTCTATTTCTGTTGTTTCAGATCTTCTACTCAAGGCTTAATGCATTTTGAGTTCAGTTCTCTGCATATTGTATGATAGCGGTCCAGTTTGGTGGTTTTCCATGTAAGTGTGCAGTTTCCCCATCATCTTTTATTGCAGAGACTGCCCTTACATACCTTTTATATTTTTGGCTTGTTTAATGTTGGAGAAGGGAACGGAAAACCACTTCATTATTCTTGCCTTGAGAATCCCATGATCAGTATGAAAAGCAAAAAGATATGATACTGAAAAATGAACTCCCAAGCTCAGTAGGTGATGAATATGTTACAGGACAAATAACTCCAGAAAGAATGAATTGATGGCACCAATGCAGAAACAACGCCCAGTTCTGGATGTGACTGTTGATGGGAATAAAGTCTGATGTGATAAAGAAGAGTATTGCATAGGAACCTGGAATGTTAGGTCCATGAATCAAGGTATATTGAAAGTGGTCAAAAAGGAGATGGCAAGAGTGGACATTGACATTTTAGTGATCGGTGAAATAAAATGGACTAGAATGGGTGAATTTAATTCAAATGACCATTACATCTACTACTGTGGGCAAGAATCCCTTAGAAGAAATGGAGTAGCCATCATATTCAGCAAAAGAGTCTGAAATGGTGTGCTTGGGTGCGATCTCAAAAATAACAGATTTATTTAAAGAGAGGAACATAAAGGACACTACAGATGATGGGATGCTCAAGTCTGTGTGGCAGACGACAAGCTGTGAGCAGCAGTTTCTCCCTGGGCCTCTGTGTGTCCAGCCTGAGATGCTGAGCCTGCTGGGCTGTGAGCCCCGTGAAGGTAGCTGTGTTAACAAATCCCATACTGTGGTTATTGTTGTGGACAGTGGGGCCAGACGATGTTGAGTCTGTCAACCCAGCTCCAGCCCCTGCTACCTTTAATGTCTTGTGTCACAGTGTCTTGATCTCCTTGGCCAAAGCTGAGACTCCTTTCATTAGGTTTGCTTTGGAAATTAGAAACCCTGAGATCTTAGTATGCTATTACCTATTCCTCCTTACCAGTGCAGTTTTATTCTGGCCTACCACAGTGAACATTCGGATACATTCACACATGCACATTCACCCTGATATTTAATAAGGACTCTGGGTTGGGATTAGAAGAGGGACAGACTGGAGGACGGTAATAAGATGTACCGACAGAGGCTGGAGGCCCTGCTTACCTGAGACATGGACTCTAATATTTTCCAGGTCTTCTCCCACCTATGTCTTACGACATCCTAAGAAGTCCAGGCAGACATCATCCCGGTTGGGCATCTGGGGACACTGACAGGCTTTGAGAGACAAGGACTCATCTAGGATGGAGAACAGGTATGAAACGGGAGGTGAGTCTGGGCCCAGGTCTGTCAACTCAGAGCTGCACACACAGCCTGCCTGGGAGCTGCGTGGAGGGCTGTGAGGTGCAACTGAGTGAGGCCCGGGTCTGCGTGGATGAGGGATGAGCGGTCAGGATCCTGAGGGCTATGTGCAGGGCTGTCAACTGTCAATCCAAGTAAGGGGTCCCCAGGTGGTGAAGTCACTTCCTCGATGGCAGACCCTAACAGAACTCGGAACCCTGTAACCATGCACCCACTTTCTAGCAACAGTGCCACAGCCAGTAGGGGCTCACTTGCCTGGAGAGTCTTCATCCAGAAGGATGGCCTCCAGCTGTGTCTTGACTGACTAGGGATTCTGCTTCAGGAAACCGTGGAGGGAGATGTTTTTCAGATGTTTCAGGAGGTTCAGTGCTCAACATGGATGCCTCTGGTCCTTTACCAGGAGGGCACCTAAGGTAACCCCAGGCAATCTAGAGCTGGCCACACCAGAACTGGCCTCCACTGGGAGTCCTTCCTGGGAAGTGCCAGGTGCCCTCATCTCCATGTGCAGGGAAGGGGGACTTGAGTGGAGGTTCTCCCTCTGGGCAGGAGCGTGTTGGTTGGCACGTGGTGACCTGGGGGTCCTGTCACGGTCACACCTGTGCACAGGCTGTCAGCAGGGAAATAGAATTCCTGAGGTGCTTTCATTGAAGAGCGAGGGACCCCATTATCTGAATGGCTGCCTGAGGAAGTGTGATTGCAGCATGTGGAGGGCTGGCAGAATCCTGGACCCCACATAACTTCGGGTTCCTACTGAAGGCAGAGATCTGGGAGGTTCTCCTGGAAAAGATGAAGGGAGTCTATATATATCTATATCTATAAAGCTCTCTAACTTGAAACCCGTTCTAACTTCTATGACATCCACTGGATATGTCATCCCAGCCACTGTGTCAAAGACATCACACCAACTATGTAGGACATCACAGGTGGCATATGTATGCCATCATATGCACTATACATGACATCATATCCACCCTTTATGACAACAACTCTCAATATTCATGACACCACATGCACTATATATGACATGTCATCTACTGTGTATGATATCACATTCACTATATGTGTGACATCACACATTGGCTGTATCTCTGACATCACACACACTATGTTTATGACATATCCACTTTATATGGAATCACACATAGTGTTATGACAACACAACCATTGTGTAAATTAACAGCCATGATGTCTGACATCATCCCCACTGTATCTGTGTCATCACACCCACTGTATCAATTTTATCAAACCCAGTGTATGGATGACATCACAGCCACTATATGTATGACATCATATGAACTACACATGATATCACATCGACTCTTTAGGACATCACACCACTTTATATATGCTTCAAGTCCACTATATCTGACCTCACGTCCAGTATATATGGGTCATCACACCCAATTTATCAGTGATATAACAGACAATATATATGACATCACATCCAGTATATCTGTGATATCATATCCACTATATTTATGACATAATATCCAGTAAATATTACATCACAAAACTCTTTGTTGATGACACCACACTCGACATATGTATGACATCCTTTGCACTGCAAATGACATCGCATCCACTCTTTGACATCAAACCACAGAATTTATGAGGTCACATCCACTTCAGGCATGACATCCCAGCCCCTGTATCAGACATCACACCCACTGTATCTTTGTTATCACAACCTCTCCACTGATATCACACCCACTATTGTATGACATCATATCTACCTTCTGTGTGAGATTATATTCACTAAACATATCCCGACATCCAATCCTCATGTCATCACACTACTGTACTGATGACATCACAGTACAGTAGTGATGTATGAAACCACATCCAGTATGAGGGCAACATATACACTTAACATGTGACATCACAGCCACTGTCTGGGTCATCATACCCACTGTATAGACAACATAATACCCACTCTTTTTATTACATCACACTCGCCATATGTGTGGCATCATTTGCATTACACAGGACATCACAGCCTCACTTTTTGACCTCAAGCCACCATTTTGAGGACATCACACCCACTATATTAGACATTGTGTCCACTGTATCTGTGTCATCACACCAACTCTATTGATGATATCACAGCCACTATATGTATGATATCATATCCAGTATATGTGACATTCTGTCCACTATATTTATGATATCTATGCAGTATGCATGACATCACAACCCTGTGTGTTGATAACACCACACTGAGCATATGTATGACAACATTTGCGCTACAGAAGACGTCACATCCACTCTATCAAACCAAGTCACAATCTTTATGACTTCATATCCACCTCAGGAATGACATCACACCCACTGTATCAGACATCGCACAACTGTATCTTTGTCATCATAACCTCTCCACTGATATCACATCCACTTGTGCATGACATCACACCCACTATATCTGCGACAGCATATGCACTATATATAACATCCTATCCACTGCTTATGTCCTCACACTATTCTACTTATGACAGCAAAACCTTGACATATGAAACCACATCCAGTATGCAGCTCAAAATATACACTATCCCTGTGACATCACAGTCACTAGTCTGTGTCATCACACCCATTGTATTGAGAGCATCACACCCACTCTTTGTATGACATCACACTCAGCATAGGTATAGCATCATTTGCACTATAGGAGACATTATATCCACACTTTATGAAATCAATCCAACATTTTTATGACATCACACCCACTATATATGACACTGTATCGAGGCTATTTCTGTCACCACATCCACTCTATTGATGATATCACACCAAACCTATTTATGAGATCTCATCTGCTATATATGTCGACATTATATCCTTTGTATACAACAACATATTCACTTTATTTGTACCATCACAGCCACTGTACCTGTGTCTCACACACTGTTTCCATGATATCACATCCTTTTTATATATGACATTGCACCCACTATATATTTAACATCAGATTCTCTATATAAGGTATCACATCCACAGTTTATGACATCACGCCACATTATTTATGACATCACATGCACTGTATTCATGTCATCACTCCCATGATATCTAACACTGCATCCACAGTATCTGTTTCCTCACAACCCCTCTAAGTATGGTCTCTGAACAACTGTATGTATGACATCACACCCACTTTATATATGACATCTTATGCACCATACATAATGTCACATCCACTCTTTGAGTTCACACCATTGTAGTAACCACATTATATCCACTGCATTCATGACATCACACACACTATACACAACATCACACACATGACAAACCAAAATTTATATCTGCCATCTCACACTATATATCTGACACCTCATCCACTGTATCTGTGTCATCAAACCCAGTGTATCAATTGTATTACACCCACTCTCTGTATGACATTACACACTCTATGTATGACATCACATTCAGTATGCATGACATCACATGATCACTTTATGACATCACACCTGTATAGGTATGACATCACATACAGTATGTCTATGACATCATATCCAATATATATGATATCACCCTTACTGTTTCATGAAAACAAAACGACTATACCTGTCATCTGACCCACTGTACTTGACATCACAGCCACTGCATCTGTGTGGTCACACCTGCTCTATCAGTGCCTTCACAACAATTATGGAAGTCTTCACAATTGGCACACATATGACATAATACACACCCTACATCACATCAAATTCAGACTTTATGACATTAATCATCTGTATTTAGGACATCATAAGCACTGAATTCATGACATCAGATCTCCTATATATGACATCACATCCAGGGTTTGTGATATCTCATCCCCTATACCTGTGACATCACAGCCACTATATCAGTAACACAACACCCACTGTGATTATGAATACATATCAACTATATTTGACATGAAACACATTGTGTTAAGACAATACAACCACTATATGTGACATCACACTCTTCATGTCTGTGTCTGGGAGATCACACCCACTCTATTGATGATATAACACACACTCTATTTATGACATCACATCTCCTGTATATATGGCACAATAGGCACTGTATAAGACACCTCACCCATGATTTATGACATCACAACACTCTACTCATGACATCAAAGCTATTATATCTCACCTCAAACCGATTATATCTGACAGCACATCCACTGTATCTCTGTTATCACAACCAGATTATCTATCATACAACCCCCATTGTATGTATGATAAGGCAGCCACAATATGTATGACATCATAAGAACTACATATGACAACACTTCCACTCTTGCTGACATCACACACACTGTATTCATTTCATCACACCCAGGATACCTTTCATCGCATCCACTGTAGCTGGACCATTACTTATAGTGTACTGATTATACCACACCTACTATATGTGTGACATGAAACCCACTATATGTCTGACATCCCAGGAATTCTAAATGACAACACACTCACTCTTTATGACGTATCAATACTGTATTCATGACGTCACATCAACTCGATTCATGACAGCATACCCACTCTATATGACATCACATACTCAACACTTATGACATCACAGCCACTGTATCTCTGACAAGACACCTCCTGTTTATTACATCATACACAGTATATATGACATCTCATATGGTGTATGAATGACAATACACCCACGTTATCTGACATCATACTCACAGTATCTGTGTAATCACACCCACTTGATTGATGATATTACAAACTATGTATTTATGAAATCACACACACTGCATGTAGGACACCATAGGCACTATTTATGACATCACATCCTCTCTTGATGACATCATACCAACTTTTTGTATCTCATGGCACCCACTATATTTATGACATCATATCCACTATATATGATGTCACACACTCTGTGTGTATGACAAAACTTGTTCTATATCTGACTTGAAACCCATTCTATCTGCCCTCACATCTACTGTGTATGTCATCACACACATTCTGTCGAAGACATCACACCAACTATGTAAGACATCACAGGTGGCATATGTATGCCATCATGTTCACTATACATGACACCATATCCACCCTTTAAGACAACAGCCCTTAGTATTTATGACTTCACATGCCCTTTATTGATGACATCACATGCACTATATATGACATGTCATCTACTGTGTATATCACATTCACTTTATGTGTGATATCACACAATGCCTGTATCTCTGACATCACACACTCTCTGTTTATGACATATCCATTATATTTGGCATCATACACAGTGTTATGACAACACAGCAATTGTGTAACTTCACAGCCACTATGTCTGACATCACACCCACTGTGTCTGTGTCATCACACTGAGTGGATCAATTTTATCATACCCAGTGTAGGTGTGACATCAGAGCCACTATGTGTATGACATCATATGTACTACATGTGACATCACATTCACAATTTAGGACATCACACAATGCCTGTGTCTCTGACATCACACACTCTATGTTTATGATGTATCCACTTTATATGGCATCACACACAGTGTTATGACAACACAACCATTGGGTACCTTCACAGCCACTGTGTCTGACATCATAACCACTGCATCTCTGCCATCACACCCATTGGATCAATATTATCAAACCCAGTGTATGTATGACATCAGAGCCACTATGTGTATGACATCATATGCACTACCTGTGACATGACATCCACAATTTAGGATATCACACCACTTTATGTATGACATCAGATCCACTCTATCTGACCTCACTCCACTGTATCTCTGTCATCACACCCACCCTATTGATGATATCACAACCACTATATGTATGATCTCACTTCCAGTATATCTGTGACATCACATCCACTATATTAAGGACATAATATCCACTAAGAATGACATCACAACACTCTGTTTTGATGATGCAACACTCGGCATATGTATGATATACTTTGCACTGCAGATGAAAACCCACCCTCTCTATCACACCAAACCACAGTATTTATGATGTCACTTCCACTACAGGCATGACAACACAGCCCCTGTATCAGACATCACAGCCACTGGTTCTATGTCATCACACCATCTCCACTGACATCTTACCCACTTTTGTATGACATCACAGCCACCTTCTGCCTGACATCAAATGAACTATATATAACATCACATCCAATCCTTGTTTCATCACACTACTGTACTTATGACATCACAGCCTCTATATATGAAACCACATTCCGTATGAGGGCAACATTTACACTTAACATGTGACATCACAGCCACTATCTGTGTCATCACACCCACTGTATAGACAACATCACACCCA
>JAGTXW010001336.1:1188916-1201220 GCA_020226075.1 Hydropotes inermis
TTACGGCACGGATGCCCATTCGAAACTGGAGTTTGTTCAGTGAAGTCAGGACACCTGTCTAGGTATGAGGGACACCTCAGTAATGTAAACTAGGCGTGGCAGGAAAATGCACACGCTTCTGGAAGTTAAGTTGGAGTTCAGGACTCTTTTTCTAGTTTGCAGAGTGATATTGGGATTCCTATCAATTTTCATGAAGAGTCAGGCATCATCTCCTTTTGAAGCATTGAATTCCACGTGCCTCTCAAAGTGTCAACAGATATGAGGACCCTGTCCAGTTGAGGCTGGCACCTAGGTCTTTCTCTAGATTCTCCACAAGGAATTCATACATTGCTTTATCTTGTGCAATGAAAGAAGTGCCTGCATTCAAACCACTGCAGGGAAATCCGACCTTCTGTAGAGTCAGGGCATCTCAGTATCCACTCTACTTAAGGCAGCAAACTCAGGGACCCGCTCACATAGCTATTGCTGGGGGAAGGCTACTCTTGAGGTGCTTGTGGAAAGTTCGCCTACATCTTCAATAGAATCCTTGGAACCCGCTCTATTCTTGAGATGATATGGCGTCCATGGAGCTTTCCTCGAGTTCCTGTGTTTAAATTGTTGTTCCTCTGGATTTGAGACGGGTATATCAGGGAATCTCTGTAGTTGCCTAAAGTAAGACAAGCCACCTGTCTTGTAGGATGGGGAAAGGGGGATTGCACTACATCCAATACTGGAGAGGCGGGGGTTATCGCGAATTGATTTCGGTTACAGTTTCACATTCCTTTGGTGACATCAGAGTCATCCTAGACTTGTGAGATTGTTCTTGGGGACTCTCTGGAGTTCCACCAAGCAAATCAAGGCTCCTTTCATGTGGTATTGGGAACATGGAATTCCTGAGCATGCAATGCAGGGGAACTGTGCCTCATCTCTCGCTGAAGGGGAAGTCTCATGAATTTGCTGGAGTTGCGGCAGGAACCTGGGCTATATTCTCGAGTTATGTTGGGTTGGCATTTCAATACTCGTGTTTCTTCAGCAACGGCAGCACTCCTATCTAGTTATGATGGATACCTCACGAATATAAGCTAGGCTTCTCAGTACAATACGGACGCTTCTAGTAGTGAGGAGTGACACCGAGGATCACTTTCTATTTGACACAGTGATATTGGGATACCTAACAATATTCAAGAATTGTCAGGCATCGTCAACGTTTGAAGCAGTGAACTCCACGTGGCCCTTGAGTTGTCAAAGGGATGCGAGGCCCCTTTTTGAGTTGAGGTGAAGATATACGGCTTTCTGTAGGGTTTCTACAGGGGACTCAGACATCCTTTCCTCTTGTGATATGAAAGATGAGCATGCACTAAGGCTCTTCAGGGAAATTTGGCCTTCTTTCAAATCATGGCATCTCGGGGTCCATTTCACTTCGAGCATAAAAGAGAGGGTCCCTCTCACATACATATTCCTAAGGGAAAACTCCTCTTGATGTGCTTGTGGAAAGATGGCTTACCTCTTCAGTCGAAGACAGGGAATAAGCTCTCATCTCCAGACGATATGGGGTGCCCAGATCTTTCATCCTGTTTCTTTACTGAAATTGATGTTCCTATAGACTTGAGATGGGTGTCTCAGAGAATCTCTGGATTGTTGTAAAGGATGTCAAGCCACTTGTTGTATATGATGTGGAATGCGAGATGGCTATGGATTCAATGAAGGGGAAATGTGCTTCATCTTGAGTTGATTTGGGCTACACCAATCTATTTTGCATTCCTGAGGTGACATCAGTGTTCTTCTCTTGTTGTGACAGTGTTCTTGGGGATTCTCTTTAGTTCAATCAGGGAAATGGAGTTTCCTTACGTCTTTGATTGGGAAAACGGTACTCCTCAGCATGCAATGCTGGGGAATCGGGCCTCATCTTGCAGTGAGGGGGAAGTCTCATGACATTTCTCGAGTGGCAGCAGGCACGTGTTGTATATTCTCTAGTTACGGCGGAGATGGTCATTTGAAACTCGGCTTTGATCCGCGAAATCAGGACTCCTGTCTAATTATGACGGACACCTCAGGAATTTAAACTAGGCTTGGCAGGAAAACACGGACGATGCTGGAAATGAGGCTGGAGCCCAAGCATCCCTTATTAGTTGTCTCAGTTATATTGGTGTTCCTATCAATTTTCAAGAATAGTCAGGCATCGTCAACTTTTGAAGCATTGAACTCAGCGCAACTCTCAAAGTGTCAAAGGGATGTGAGGCCCTCTGTCCTGAAAAGGTTGAGAACTATGGCTTTCTCTATGGTCTCCACAGGGGATTCGGACATCCCTTCATCTTGTGAGATGAAAGATGAGCCTGCATTTATGCACTGGAGGGAAAGCCGGCCTTCTTTTCAGTCAGGGCATCTCGGGGTCCATTCCACTTCAGGCAGAAAACACAGAGTAGCACTCCTATACCTATTTCGGAGGGAAGGCTCCTCTAGAGGTGCTTGTGGAAAGTTGGCTTACCTCTTCAGTCGAAGACAGGGAATCATTCTCATCCCCAGACGATATGGGCTGCACGGAAGATTCCCCAAGCTGCTCTACACAAATTGAAGATCCTCTATTCTTGAGACGGTTTTTTCAGGGAATCTCTCGAGTTTCCTAAAGGGAGTCAAGCCACTTGTTCTGTATGATGTGGATCGCGGGGTGGTTATGCAGCCAATGCAAGGGAAATTGGCCTCATGTAAATCTGATTTGGGGTGCACCGAGCTATTTTGCGTTTCTGAGGTGACATCAGTGTTCTTCTCGTCTTGTGACAGTGTTGTTCGGGACTCTCTGGAGTTCAATCAAGCAAATCGAGGCTCCTTACATGTTTGATTGGGAAAACGCAATTGCTCTGCATGCAATGCAGGGGAATCTGGCCTCATCTCTCGGCGAGGGGGAAGTCTCATGGAATTTCTCGAGTTGCAGCAGAAACCTGGGGTATATTCTCGAGTTACGGCAGGGATGTCCATTCGAAACTGGAGTTTGTTCAGTGAAGTGAGGACACCTGTCTAGGTATGACGGACACCTAGGGAAGCTAAACAAGGCTTGGAAAGACAGTACGGACGCTTCTGGAGGTGAGTAGGAGCCCAAGCGTCCCTTATTAGTTGGCACAGTTATATTGGTATTCCTATCAATTTTCCTGAAGAGTCAGGCATCGTCACCTTTTGAAGCATTGAACTAAGCACAACTCTCGATGTGTCAAAGGGATGTGAGGCCCTCTGTCCAGAAGAGGTGGAGAACTATGGCTATCTCTAGGGTCTCCGCAGGGGATTCGGTCGTACCTTCATCTTGTGAGATGAAAGATGACCCTGCATTTAAACCTATGCTGAGAAAGCCGGCCTTCCTTTGACTCAGGGCATCTCCGGGTCCATTACACTTGAGGCAGAAAACACAGAGTCCCTGTCACATATCTATTTCTGTGGGAAGGCTCCTCTTGAGGTGCTTGTTGAAAGTTAGTTTACCTCTTCAGTCAAAGACAGGGAATCATTGTCATCCGCAGACAATATGGGGTTCACGGAACATTCCTCAAGCTGCTCCACTGAAATTGATGATGCTCTATACTTGAGACGGTTGTCTCAGGGAATCTCTCAAGTTTCCTAAAGGGAGTCAAGCCTCTTGTTCTGTATGATGTGGATCGCGGAGTGGTTATGCAACCAATGCAAGGTAAATTGGCCTCATCTCAATTAGATTTTGGGTACACCGAGCTATTTTGCGTTCCTGGGGTGACATTAGTGTACTTCTCATCTTGTGACAGTGTTGTTGGGGACTCTCTGGAGTTCAATCAAGCAAATCGAGGCTCCTTACGTGTTTGATTGGGAAAACGCAATTGCTGTGGTCACAATGCAGGGGAATCGGGCCTCATCTCACGGCGAGTTTATAGTCTCAAGGGTTTTCTCGAGTTGCGGCAGGAACATGGGGTATATTCTCGATTTACGGCAAAGATGTTCATTCGAATCTTCAGTTTGTTCAGTGAAGTCAGGACACCTGTCTAGGTATGAGGGACACCTCAGGAATGTAAACTAGGCGTGGCAGGACAATACGGACGCTTCTGGAAATTAAGTGGGAGTTCAGGTCTCTTTTTCTAGTTGGCACAGTGTTATTGGGATTTCTATCAATTTTCATGAAGTGTCAGGCATCATCTCCTTTTGAAGCATTGAAATCCACGTGCCTCTCAAAGTGTCAACAGATGTGAGGACCCTGTCCAGATGAGGCGGGCACCTAGGTCTTTCTCTATATTCTCCACAAGGGATTCATACATCGCTTTATCTTGTGTGATGAAAGACGAGCCTGCATTCAAGCCACTGCTGGCAAATCCGACATTCTTTAGAGTCAGGGCATCTCAGTATCCACTCTACTTGAGGCAGCAAACTCGGGGACCCTCTCACATACCTGTTGCTGAGGGAAGGCTATTCTTGAGGTGCTTGTGGAAAGTTGGCCTACATCTTCAATAGAATCCTGGGAACCCGCTCTCTTCTCGAGATGATATGGCATCCATGGAGCTTTCCTCGAGTTCCTGTGCTTAAATTGGTGTTCCTCTGGATTTGAGACGGGTATATCAGGGAATCTCTGTAGTTGCCTAAAGTAAGACAAGCCAACTGTCTTGTAGGATGGGGAATGGGGGATTGCACTAGATCCAATACAGGAGATTCGGGGGTTGTCTCGAATTGATTAGGGATACACCAAATAATTTCACATTCCTTTGGTGACATCAGTGTCATTCTAGACTTGTGAGGTTGTTCTTGGGGACTCTCTGGAGTTCCATCAAGCAAATCAAGTCTCCTTTCGTGTTGTATTGGGAACATGGAATTGCTGAGAATGCAATGCAGGGGAATTGTGCCTCATCTCTCGCTGAAGGGAAGTCTCATGAATTTTCTCGAGTTGCGGCAGGAATATGGGGTATATTCTCGAGTTATGTCGGGTTGGCATTTCAATACTCGTGTTTCTTCAGCAACGTCAGCACTCCTGTCTAGTTATGATGGATACCTCAGGAATCTAAGGTAGGCTTCTCAGGACAATATGGACGCTTCCAGAAGTGAGGAGTGACACCGAGGATCACTTTCTATTTGACACAGTGATATTGGGATTCCAACAATATTCAAGAATTGTCAGGCATCATCATTTGAAGCAGTGAACTCCACGTGGCCCTCGAGTTGTCAAAGGGATGTGAGGCCCCTTTTCGAGATGAGGTGGAGACATAGGGCTTTCTGTAGGGTCTCTACAGGGGACTCAGACATCCTTTCATTTTGTGATATGAAAGATGAGCATGCACTTAGGCTCTTCAGGGAAATTTGGCCTTCTTTCAAATCATGGCATCTCAGGGACAATTTCGCTTGAAGCATAAAACACAGGGTGCCTCTCACATATATATTCTTAAGAGAAAACTCCTCTTGAGGTGCTTGTGGAAAGATGGCTTACCTCTACAGTCGAAGACAGAGAATCAGCTCTCATCTCCAGACGATATGGTGTTCCCGGATTTTTCATCCTGTTGCTTTACTGAATTTGATGTTCCTATAGATTTGAGATGGGGGTCTCAGAGAATCTCGGGATTGTTGTAAAGAATGTCAAGCCACTTGTTGCATATGATGTGCAATGCGAGATGGCTATGGATTCAATGAAGGGGAAATGTGCTTCATCTTGAGTTGATTTGGGGTACACCAATCTATTTTACATTCCTGAGGTGACATCAGTGTTCTTCTCTTGTTGTGACAGTGTTCTTGGGGATTCTCTTTAGTTCAATCACAGAAATCGATGTTCCTTACGTCTTTAATTGGGAAAAAGGAACTCCTCAGCACGCATTGCAGGGGAATCCGGCTTCATCTTGCGGCGAGGGGGAAGTCTCATGACGTTTCTCCAGTTGCGGCAGGCACCTGGTGTATATTCTCGAGTTACGGCGGGGATGGCCATTTGAAACTCGGCTTTGTTCCTTGAAGTCAGGACTCCTGTCTAGTTATGACGGACTCCTCGGGAAGTTAAACTAGTCTTGGCAGGAAAATACAGACGATTCTGGATGTGAGGCAGGAGGCCAAGAGTCCCTTATTAGTTGGCACAGTTATATTGGTATTCTTATCAATTTTCACGAAGAGTCAAGCATTGTCACCTTTTGAAGCATTGAACTCAGCGCATCTCTTGAAGTGTCAAAGGGATGTGACGCCTCTGTCCAGAAAACGTGGAGAACTATGGCTTTCTCTAGGGTCTCCACAGGGGATTCGGACATCCCTTCATCTTGTGGGATGAAAGATGAGCCTGCATTTATGCATAGAGGGAAAGCCGGCCTTCTTTTGAGTCAGGGCATCTCGGGGTCCATTCCACTTCAGGCGGAAAACACAGAGTCGCTCTCCCATACCTATTTCGGAGGGAAGGCTCCTCTAGAGGTGCTTGTGGAAAGTTGGCTTACCTCTTCAGTCGAATACAGAGAATCATTCACATCCCCAGATGATATGGGGTGCACGGAAGATTCCTCAAGCTGCTCTACTCAAATTGATGATCCTCTATACTTGAGACGGTTTTCTCAGGGAATCTCTCGAGTTTCCTAAAGGGAGTCAAGCCACTTGTTCTGTATGATGTGCATTGCAGAATGGTTATGGAGCCAATGCAAGGGAAATTGGCCTCATGTCAATCTGATTTGTGGTACACCGAGCTACTTTGCGTTCCTGACGTGAGATCAGTTTTCTTCTCGTCTTGTGACAGTGTTGTTGGGGACTCTCTGGAGTTCAATCAAGCAAATTGAGGCTCCTTACCTGTTTGATTGAGAAAACGCAATTGCTCTGCATGCAATGCAGGGGAATCGGGCCTCATCTCTCGGCGAGGGGCAAGTCTCATGGGTTTTCACGAGTCGCGGCAGGAACCTGGGGCATATTCTCGAGTTACGGCGGGGATGTCCATTCGAAACTGGAGTTTGTTCAGTGAAGTTAGTACACCTGTCTAGGTATGAGGGACACCTCAGGAATGTAAACTAGGCGTGGCAGGACAATACGGATGCTTCTGGAAGTTAAGTGGGAGTTCAGTTCTCTTTTTCTAGTTGGCACAGTGATATTGGGGTTCCTATCAATTTTCATGATGAGTCAGGCATCATCAGCTTTTGAAGCTTTGAAATCCACATGCCTCTCAAATTGTCAATAGATCTGACGACCCTGTCCAAATGAGGCGGGCACCTAGGTCTTTCTCTAGATTCTCCACAAGTGATTCATACATCGCTTTATCTTGTGCGATGAAAGAAGAGCCTGCATTCAAGCCACTGCAGGGAAATCCGACCTTCTTTCGAGTCAGGGCATCTCAGTATCCACTCTACTTGAGGCAGCAAACTCAGGGACCCTCTCACATACCTATTGCTTAGGGAAGGCTACTCTTGAGGTGCTTGTGGAAAGTTGGCCTACTTCTTCAATAGAATCCTGGGAACCCACTCACTTCTCGAGATGATATGGCCTCCATGGATCTTTCCTCGAGTGCCTGTGCTTAAATTGGTGTTCCTCTAGATTTGAGACGTGTATATCAGGGAATCTCTGTAGTTGCCTAAGTAAGACAAGCCACCTGTCTTTTAGTATGGGGAATGGGGGATTGCACTAGATCCAATACAGGAGAGTCGGGGGTCATCTCGAATTGATTTGGGTTACACTGAACAATTTCACATTCCTTTGGTGACATCAGTGTCATTCTAGACTTGAGGTTTTATTTGGGGACTATCTGGAGTTCCAACAAGCAAATCAAGGCTCCTTTCATGTTGTATTGGGAACATGGAATTGCTGCGCAGGCAATGCAGAGGAATTGTGCCTCATCTCTCGCTGAAGGGGAAGTCTCATGAATTTTCTCGAGTTGCGGCAAGAACCTGCGGTATTTTCTCGAGTTATGGCGGGTTGGCATTTCAATACTCATGTTTCTTCAGCAACGTCAGCACTCCTGTCTAGTTATGATGGATACCTCAGGAATCTAATCTAGTATTCTCAGGACAATAACGACTCTTCTAGAAGTGAGGATTGACAACGAGGATAACTTTCTATTTGACACAGTGATATCGGGATTCCTAACAATATTCAAAAATTGTCAGGCATCATCTACATTTGAAGCAGTGAACTCCATGTTGCTCTCGATGTATCAAAGGGATGTAAGGCCCTTTTATGAAATGAGGTGGAGTCCTAGGGCTTTCTGTAGGGTCAGTACAGAGGACTCAGACATCCTGTCAAACTGTGATATGAACGATGAGCATGCATTAAACCTCTGCAGGGAAATTTGGCCTTCTTTCTAATCAGGGCTTCTCGGGGTCCATTTCGCTTGAAGCATAAAACACAGGGTCCCTCTCACATAAATATTCCTAAGGGAAAACTCCTCGTGAGTTGCTTGTGGAAAAATGGCTTACCTCTTCAGTTGAAGACAGGGAATCAGCTCTCATCTCCAGAAGATATGGGGTGACCGGATCTTTCATCCTGTTTCTTTACTGAAATTGATGTTCCTATAGACTTGAGATGGGTGTCTCAGGGAATCTCTGGATTGTTGTAAAGGATGTCAAGCCACTTGTTTTATATGATGTGGAATGCGAGATGGCTATGGATTCAATGAAGGGGAAATGTGCTTCATCTTGATTTGATTTGGGGTACACCAATCTATTTTGCATTCCTGAGGTGACATCAGAGTTCTACTCTTGTTGTGACAGTGTTCTTGGGGATTCTCTTTAGTTCCATCAGGGAAATCGAGTTTCCTTACGTCTTTGATTGGGAACACGGAACTCCTCAGCATGCAATGCAGGGGAATCGGGCCTCATCTTGCAGCGAGGGGGAAGTCTCGTGAGTTTACTTGAGTTGCGGGAGACACCTGGTGTATATTCTCGAGTTCCGGCGGGAATGGCCATTTGAAATTTGGGTTTGTTCCGCGAAGTCAGGACTCCTGTCTAGCTATGACAGACACCTCGGGAAGTTAAACTAGGCTTGGCAGGAAAACACGGACTCTTCTGGAGGTGAGCCGGGAGGCCAAGCTTCCTTATTAGTTGGCACAGTTATATTGGTATTCCTATCAAATTTCAGGAAGTATCAGGCATCGTCACCTTTTGAAGCATTGAACTCAGTCCACCTCTCGAATTGTCAAGGGGATGTGAGGCCCTCAGTCCAGAAGAGGTTGAGAACTACGGCTTTCTCTAGGGTCTCCACAGGGGATTCGGACATCCCTTCATCTTGTGAGATGAAAGATGAGCCTGCATTTATGCACTGGAGGGTAAGCCGGCCTTCTTTTGAGTCAGGATATCTCGGGGTCCATTCCACTTGAGGCAGAAAACAAACAGTCGCTCTCACATACCTATTTCTGAGGGAGGGCTCCTCCTGAGGTGCTTGTGGAAAGTTGTGTTACCTGTTCACTCGAAGACAGGGAATCATTCTCATCCCCAGATGATATGGCGTGCACGGAAGTTTCCTCAAGCTGCTCTACTCAAATTGATGATTCTCTATACTTGAGACGGTTTTTTCAGGGAATCTCTCGAGTTTCCTAAAGGGAGTCAAGCCACTTGTTCTGTATGATGTGGATCAAGGAGTGGTTATAGAGCGAATGCACGGGAAATTGGCCTCATCTCAATTTGATTTGGGGTGCACTGAGCTATTTTGCGTTCCTGAGGTGACATCAGTGTTCTTCTCGTCTTGTGACAGTGTTGTTGGGGACTCTCTGTAGTTCAATCAAGCAAAAGGAGGCTCCTTACCTGTTTGATTGGGAAAACGCAATTGCTTTGCATGCAATGCAGGGGAATCGGGCCTCATCTCGCGGCCATGGGGTAGTCTCATGGGTTTCCTCGAGTTGCGGCCGGAATATGGGGTATATTCTCGAGTTACGGCGGGGATGTCCATTCGAAACTGGAGTTTGAACAGTGAAGTCAGGACACCTGTCTAGGTATGACGGACACCTCGGAAAGCTAAACTAGGCTTGGCAGGAAAATACAGATGCTTTTGGAAGTGTATCGGGACGCCAAGCGTCCCTTATTAGTTGGCACAATTTTATTGGTATTCCTATCAATTTTCCCGAAGAGTCAGGCATCGTCACCTTTTGAAGCATTGAACTCAGCGCAACTCTCGATGTGTCAAAGGGATGTGAGGCCCTCTGTCCATTAGAGGTGGAGAACTATGGCTTTCTCTAGGGTCTCCTCAGGGGATTCAGTCATCCCTTCATCTTGTGAGATGAAAGATGAGCCTGAATTTAAGCCCCTGCAAGGAAAGCCGGCCTTCTTTTGAGTCAGTGCATCTCCGCGTCCATTCCACTTTAGGCAGAAAACACAGAGTCCCTCTCACATACCTATTTCTGTTTTAAGGCTCCTCTTGAGGTGCTTGTGGAAAGTTGGCTTACGTCTTCAGTCGAAGACAGGGAATCATTCTCATCCCGAGATGATATGGGGTGCACGGAACATTCCTCAAACTGCTCTACTGAAATTGATGATCCTCTATACTTGAGACAGTTGTCTCAGGCAATCTCTCGAGTTTCCTAAATGGAGTCAAGCCACTTGTTCTGTATGATGTGGATCGCGGTGTGGTTATGGAGCCAATGCAAGGGAAACTGGCCTCATCGCAATTTGATTTGGGGTACACTGAGCTATTTTGCATTCCTGAGGTGACATCAGTGCTCTTCTCTTGTTGTGACAGTGTTCTTGGGGATTCTCTTTAGTTCCATCACAGAAATCGATGTTCCTTACGTCTTGAATTTGTAACAGGGAACTCCTCAGCATGCAATACAGGGGAATCAGGCCTCTTCTTGCGGTGCGGGGGATGTCTCATGAGTTTTCTGGAGTTGCGGCAGGCATCTGGTGTATATTCTCGAGTTACGGCGAGAATGGCCATTTGAAACTCAGGTTTGTTCCCCGAAGTCAGGACTCCTGTCTAGTTATTACGGACACCTCGGGAAATTAAACTATGCTGGGCAGGAAAATACGGATGCTTCTGGAGGTGAGGCGGGAGGCCAAGCGTCCTTATTAGTTCTAAGAGTTATATTGGTATTCCTAATAATTTTCACGAAATTCAGGCATTGTCACCTTTTGAAGCATTGAACTCAGCGCACCTCTCGAAGTGTCAAAGGGATGTGAGGCCCTCTGTCCAGAAGAAGTTGAGGACTATAGCTTTCTTTAGTGTCTCCACAGAGGATTTGGACATCCCTTCATCTTGTGAGATGAAAGATGAGCCTGCATTTAGGGCACTGCGGGGAAGCCAACCTTCTTTTGTGTAAGGGCATCTCGGGGTCCATTCAACTTGAGGTAGAAAACACAGAGTCGCTCTCACATACCTATTTCTGAGGGAAGGCTCCTCTTGAGGTGCTTGTGGAAAGTTGGCTTACCTCTTCAGCAGAAGACAGGGAGTCATTCTCATCCCGAGAATATATGGGGTGCAAGGGAGTTTCCTCAAGCTGCTCTACTGGAATTGATGATCCGCTATACTTTAGAAGGTTTTCTCAGGGAAACTCTCGAGTTTCCCAAAGGGAGTTAAGCCACTTGTTCTGTATGATGTGGATCGTGGAATGGTTATGGAGCCAATGCAACGGAAATTGTCCTCTTCTCAATTAGATTTGGCGTACACCAAGCTATTTTGAGTTCCTGAGTTGACATCAGTGTTCTTCTTGTCTTGTGACATTGTTGTTGTGGACTCTATGGAGTTCAATCAAGCAAATCAAGGCTCCTTTTGTGTTTGATTGGGAAAACGCAATTGCTCTGCATGTAATGCAGGGGAATCGGGCCTCATCTCATGGCGAGGGTTAAGTCTAATGGGTTTTCTCGAGTTGCGGCAGGAACCTATGTTATATTCTCGAGTTACGACAGGGATGTCCATTCGAAACTGGAGTTTGTTCAGTGAAATCAGAACACCTGTCTAGGTATGTGGACACATCTGGAAGCTAAACTAGGCTTGGCAGGACAATATGGACGCTTCTCGAGGTGAGGCGGGAGGCCAAGCGTCCCTTACTAGTTGGCACAGTTATATTGGTATTCCTATCAATTTTCACGAAGAGGCAGGCATCGTCACCTTTTGAAGCATGGAACTCAGCGCACCTCTCGAAGTGTCAAAGGGATGTGAGTCCCTCTATCCAAAAGAGGTGGAGCACTATGGCTTTCTCTAAGGGATTGTCTCTATGTCTCCACAGGGGATTCGGACATCCCTTCATATTGTGACATGAAAGATGAGACTGCATTTAAGGCATTGCAGTGAAAGCCGGCCTTCTTTAGAGTCAGGGCATCTCGGGGTCCATTCCACTTGGGGCAGAAAAGACAGAGTCGCTCTCACATACCTATTTCTGAGGGAAGGCTCCTCTTGAGGTGCTTGTGGAAAGTTGGCTTACCTCTTCAGTTGAAGACAGGGAATCATTCTCTTCCCCAGA
>JAGTXW010001336.1:1201320-1237550 GCA_020226075.1 Hydropotes inermis
ATTTTGAGTTCCTGAGTTGACATCAGTGTTCTTCTTGTCTTGTGACAGTGTTGTTGGGGATTCTCTGGAGTTCAATCAATCAAATCGAGGCTCCTTTCGTACTTGATTGGGAAAGCGTAATTGCTCTGCATGCAATGCAGGGGAATCGGGCCCCATCTCGCGGAGAGGGGAAAGTCTCATGGGTTTTCTCGAGTTGCGGCAGGAACCTGGGGTATATTCTCGAGTTACGGCGGGGATGTCCATTCGAAACTGGAGTTTGTTCAGTGAAGGCAGGACACCTGTCTAGGTATTTGGACACCTCTGGAAGCTAAACTAGTCTTGGCAGGAAAATATGGACGCTTCTGGAGATCAGGCGGGAGGCCAAGCGTTCCTAATTATTTGGAACAGTTATATTGGTATTCCTATCAATTCTCCCGAAGAGTCAGGCATCGTCACCTTTTTACGCATTGAACTCAGCGCAACCCTCGATGTGTCAAAGGGATGTGAGCCCTCTGTCCGAGAGGTTGAGAACTATGGCTTTCTCTAGGGTCTCCACAGGGGATTCGGTCATCCCTTCATCTTGTGAGATGCAATATGAGCCTGCATTTAAGCCACTGCAGGGAAAGCCGTCATTTTTTTGAGTCAGGGCATCTCAGTGTCCATTCCACTTGAGGCAGAAAACACAGAGTCCCTCTCATATACCTATTTCTGAGGGTAGGCTCCTCTTGAGGTGCTTGTGGAAAGTCGGCTTACCTCTTCAGTCGAAGACAGGGAAGCATTCTCATCCCAAGACGATATGGGCTGCATGGAACATTCATCAAGCTGCTCTACTGAAATTAATGATCCTCTATACTTGAGACGGTTGTCTCAGGGAATATCTCGAGTTTCCAAAAGGTAGTCAAGCCACTTGTTCTGTATGATGTGGATGGTGGGGCGGTTATGGAGCCAATGCAAGGGACATTGGCCTCATCTCAATTTGATTTGGGGTTCACCGAAGTATTTTGCATTCCTGGGGTGACATCAGTGTTCTTCTCGTCTTGTGACTGAGCTGTTGGGGAATCTCTGGAGTTCAGTCAAGGAAATCGAGGCTCCTTATGTGTTTGATTGGGAAAACGCAATTGCTCTGGAAACATTGCCGGGGAATCGGGCCTCAACTCGCGGGGAGGGGAAAGTCTCATTGGTTTTCGCGAGTTGCGGCAGGCACCTGGGATACATCCTCGAGTTACTTCGCGGATGTCCATTCAAAACTGGAGTTTGTTCAGTGAAGTCAGGACACCTGTCTAGGTATGAGGGACACCTAAGGAATGTAAACTAGGCGTGGCAGGACAATACTGACGCTTCTGGAAGTTAAGTGGGAGTTCAGGTCTCTTTTTCTAGTTGGCACAGTGATTTTGGGATTCCTATCAATTTTCATGAAGAGTCAGGCATCATCAACTTTTGAAGCATTGAACTGCGCGTGCCTGTCGAAGTGTCAACGGATATGAGGACACTGTCCAGATGAGGCAGGCACCTAGGTTTTTCTCTAGATTCTCAACAAGGGATTCATACATCGCTTTATATTGTGTGATGAAATACGAGCCTGCATTCAAGCCACTGCAGGGAAATCCGACCTTCTTTAGAGTCAGGGCATCTCAGTATTCACTCTACTTGAGGCAGCAAACTCAGGGACCGTCTCATATACCTTTTGCTGAGGGAAGGGTACTTTTGAAGTCCTTGTGAAAAGTTGGCCTACTTCTTCAATAGAATCCTGGGAGTCTGATCTCTTCTCGAGATGATATGGCGTCCATGGAGGTTTCCTCCAGTTCCTGTGCTGAAATTGTTGTTCCTCTAGATTGGAGATGGTTATATCAGGGAATCTCTGTAGTTGCCTAAAGTAAGACAAGCCACCTGTCTTGTAGGATGGGGAACGGGGCTTTGCACTAGATCCAATACAGGAGAGTCGGGCATCATCTTGAATTGATTTGGGTTACACTGAACAATTTCACATTCCTTTGGTGACATCAGTGTCATTCTAGACATGTGATGTTGTTCTTGGGGACTCTCTGGCCTTCGATCAACGAAATCAAGGCTCCTTTCGTGTTGTATTGGGAACATGGAATTGCTGAGCACGAAATGCAAGGGAATTGTGCCTCATCTCTCGCTGAAGGGGAAGTCTCATGGATTTTCTCGAGTTGTAGCAGGAACCTGGGGTATATATACGAGTTATGGCGTGTTGGCATTTCAATACTCGTGTTTCTTCAGCAACGTCAGCACACCTGTCTAGTTATGATGGATACCTCAGGAATCTAAGCTAGGCTTCTCAGGACAATACAGACCCTTCTAGAAGTGAGGAGTGACAACGAGGATCACTTTCTATTTGACACAGTGATATTGGGATTCCTAAAATTATTCAAAAATTGTCAGGCCTCATCAACATTTGAAGCAGTGAACTCCACGTGGCTCTCGAATTGTCAAATGGATGTGAGGCCACTTTTTGACATGAGGTGGAGACCTAGGGCTCTCTGTAGCATCTCTACAGGGTACTCAGACAGCCTTTCATCTTGTAATATGAACGATGAGAATGCACTAAGCCTCTGCAGGGAAATTTGGCCTTCTTTTGAATCAGGGCATCTCGGGGTCCATTTCGCTTGTAGCATAAAACACAGGGTCCCACTCACATACATATTCCTAAGGGAAAACTCCTCTTGAGGTGCTTGTGGAAAGATGGCTTACCTCTTCATTCAAAGACAGGGAATCAGCTCTCATCTCCAGACGATATGAGGTGCCCAGATCTTTCATCTTGTTACTTTACTGAAGTTGATGTTCCTATAGACTTGAGATGGGTGTCTCAGAGAATCTCTGGATTGTTGTAAAGGATGTCAAGCCACTTTTTGTATATGATGCGGAAGGCGAGATGGCTATGGATTCAATGAAGGGGAAGTGTGCTTCATCTTGAGTTGATTTGGGGTACACCAAACTATTTTGCATTCCTGAGTTGACATCAGTGATCTTCTCTTGTTCTGACAGTGTTCTTGGGGATTCTCTTTAGTTCCATCACGGAAATCGAGGTTCCTTAGGTCTTTGATTGGAAACACGGAACTACTCAGCACGCAATGCAGGGGAATCTGGCCTCATCTTGTGGCGAGGGGGAAGTCTCATGAGTTTTATCGAGTTGCGGCAAGCACCTGGTGTATATTCACGAGTTACGGCGGGGATGTCCATTCGAAACTGGCGTTTCTTCAGTGAAGTCAGAACACCTGTCTAGGTATGTGGCAAAATCTGGAAGCTAAACTAGGCTTGGCAGGACAATATGGACGCTTCTCGAGGTGAGGCGGGAGGCCAATCATCCCTTATTATTTGGCACAATTATATTGGTATTCCTATCAATTTTCATGAAGAGTCAGGCATCGTCAACTTTTGAAGCATTGAACTCAGTGCAACTCTCGATGTGTCAAAGGGATGTGAAGCCCTCTCTCCAGAAAAAGTGGAGAACTATGGCTTTCTCTAGGGTCTCCACAGGGGATTCAGTCATTCCTTCACCTTCTGAGCTGAAAGATGAGCCTGCATTTAAGTCACTGCAGGGGACGCCGGCCTACTTTTGAGTCAGGGCATCACGGGGTCCATTCCACTTGAGGCATAAAACACAGAGTCCTGCTCACATACCTATTTCTGATGGAAGGCTCCTCTTGAGGTGCTTGTGGAAAGTTGGCTTAGCTCTTCAGTCGAAGACAGGGAATCATTCTCATCCCGAGATGATATGCGGTTCATGGAACATTTCTCAAGCTGCTCTAATGAAATTGATGATCCTCTATTCTTGAGACGGTTGTGTTAGGGAATCTCTCATTTCCTAAAGGGAGTCAAGCCACTTGTTCTGTATGATGTGGATCGCGGGGTGGTTATGGAGCCAATGCAAGGGAAATTGGCCTCATCTCAATTTGATTTTGGGTACACCAGACTATTATGCATTCCTGGGGTGACATCAGTTTTCTTCTCGTCTTGTGACAGTGTTGTTGGGGCCTCTCTGGAGTTTAGTCAAGCAAATCGAGGCTCCTTACGTATTTGATTGGGAAAATGCAATTGCTCTGGACAAAATGCCGGAGAATCGGGCCTCGTCTCGCGGCAGGGGAAAGTCTCATGTGTTTTCTCGAGTTGCCTCAGGAACCTGGGGTATATTCTCAAGTTACGGCGGGGATGTCCATTCGAAACTGGACTTTGTTCAGTGAAGTCAGGAAACCTGTCTAGGTATGAGGGACACCTCACAAATGTAAACTAGGCGTAGCAGGACAATACGGACGCTTCTGGAAATTAAGTGGGAGTTCAGGTCTCTTTTTCTAGTTGGCACAGTGATATTGGGATTCCTATCAATTTTCATGAAGAGTCAGGCATCATCACCTTTTGAAGCATTGAACTGGGCGTGCCTCTCGAAGTGTCAACGGATGTGAGGACCCTGTCCAGATGAGGTGGGCACCTAGGTCTTTCTGTAGATTTTCCTCAAGTGATTCATATATCACTTTATCTTGTGCGATGTAAGAGGAGCCTGCATTCAAGCCACTGCAGGGAAATCCGACCTTCTTAAGAGTCAGGGCATCACCGTATCCACTCTACTTGAGGCAGCAATCTCAGGGACCCTCTCACATAACTATTGCTGAGGGAAAGGTTCTCTTGTGTTGCTTGTGGAAAATTGGCCTACTTCTTCAATAGAATCCTGGGAATCCACTCTCTTCTCGAGATGATATGGCGTCCAGGCAACTTTCCTCGTGTTCCTATGCTGAAATTGATGTTCCTCTAGATTGGAGATGGGTATATCAGGGAATCTTTGTGGTTGCCTCAAGTAAGACAAGCCACCTGTCTTGTAGGATGGGGTATGGGAGATTGCACTACATCCAATACAGAAGAGTCGGGCATCATCTCAAATTGCTTCGGGTTACACCGAACAATTTCACATTCCTTTGTGGACATCAGCGTCATTCTAGACATGTGAGTTTCTTCTTGGGGATTCTCTGGACTTCCATCAAGCAAATCAAGGCTCCTTTCATGTTGTATTGGGAACATGGAATTGCTCAGCACGCAATGCAGGGGAATCGTGCCTCATCTGTCGCTGAAGGGGAAGTCTCATGGATTTTCTCGAGTTGCGGCAGGAACCTGGGATATATTCTCGAGTTATGGCGTGTTGGCATTTCAATACTTGTGTTTCTTCAGCACTGTCAGTACTCCTGTCTATTTATGACGGATACCTCAGCAATCTAAGCTAGGCTTCTCAGGACAATACGGACACGTCTAGAAGTGAGGAGTGACACCGAGGATCACTTTCTATTTAACACAGTGATATTGGGATTCCTAACAATATTCAAGAATTGTCAGGCATCGTCAACATTTGAAGCAGTGAACTCCACGTGGCTTTCGAGTTCTCGAAGGCATGTTAGGCCCCTTTTTGAGATGAAGTGGAGGCCTAGGGCTTTCTGTAGGGTCTCTACAGGGGACTCAGACATCCTTTCATCTTGTGATATGAACGATGAGCATGCATTAAGCCTCTGCAGGGAAATTTGGCCTTTTTTCAAATCATGGCATCTCGGGGTCCATTTCGCTTGAAGCATAAAACACAGGGTCGCTCTCACATACATATTCCTAAGGGAAAACTCCTCTTGAGGTGCTTGTGGAAAGATGGCTTACATCTTCAGTTGAAGACAGGGAATCAGCTCTCATCTCCAGATGATATGGGGTGCCCGGATCTTTCATCTTGTGGCTTTACTGAAATTGATGTTCCTATAGACTTGAGATGGGTGTCTGAGAGAGTCACTGGATTGTTGTAAAGGATGTCAAGCCACTTGTTGTATATGATGTGGAATGCGAGATGGCTATGGATTCAATGAAGGGGAAATGTGCTTCATCTTGAGTTGATTTGGGGTACACCAATCTATTTTACCTTCCTGAGGTGACATCAGTGTTCTTCTCTTGTTGTGACAGAGTTCTTGGGGATTCTCTTTAGTTCCATCAGGGAAATCGAGGTTCCTTACGTCTTTGATTGGAAACATGGAACTACTCAGCACGCAATGCAGGGGAATTGGCCCTCATCTTGGGGCGAGGGGGAAGTCTCATGAGTTTTCTCGAGTTGCGGCAGGCACCTGGTGTATATTCTCGAGTTACGGCGGGGATGGCCATTTGAAACATGGGTTTGTTCTGCGTAGTCAGGACTCCTGGCTAGTTATGACGGACACCTTAGGAAGTTCAACTACGTTTGGCAGGAAAATACGGAAACTTCTGCAGGTGAGGCGGCAGGCAAGCGTCCCTTATTAGTTGGCACAGTCATATTGGTATTCCTATCAATTTTCACGAAGAGTCAGGCATCGTCACCTTTTGAAGCATTGAACTCAGCGCATCTTTCGAAGTGTCAAAGGGATGTGAGACCCTCTGTCCAGAATAGGTTGAGAACTATGGCTTTCTCTAGGGTCTCCACAGGGGATTCGGACATCCCTTCATCTTGTGAGATGAAAGATGAGCCCGCATTTAAGCCACTTCAGGGATGCCGGACTTCTTGTGAGTCAGGGCATATTGGGGTCCATTCAACTTGAGGCAAAAAACACAGAGTCGCTCTCACATACCTATTTCTGATGGAAGGCTCCTCTTGAGGTGCTTGTGGAAAGTTACCTTACCTCTTCAGTCGAAGACAGGGATTCATTCTCATCCCAAGATGATATGGGGTGCATGGAACATATCTCAAGCTGTTCTACTGAAATTGATGATCCTCTGTACTTGAGACGGTTTTCTCAGGGAATCTCTCGAGTTTCCTAAAGGGAGTCAATTCACTTGTTGTGTATGATGTGGATCGCGGGGTGGTTCTGGAGCCAATGCAAGGGAAATTGGCCTCAACTCAATTTGATTTGGGGTTCACCAAAATATTTTGCATTCCTCGGGTGACAACAGTGTTCTTCTCGTTTTGCGACTGAGCTGTTGGGGACTCTCTGGTGTTTAGTCAAGCAAATCGAGGCTCCTTACGTGTTTGATTGGGAAAATGCAATTGCTCTGGACACAAAGCCGGAGAGTCGGGCCTCATCTCGTGGCGAGGCGAAAGTCTAATGGGTTTTCTCGAATTGCGTCAGGAACCTGGGGTATATTCTCGAGTTATGGTGGGGATGTCCATTCGAAACTGGAGTTGGTTCAGTGAAGTCAGGAAACCTGTCTAGGTACGAGGGACACCTCAGGAATGTAAACTAGGCGTGGCAGGACAATACGGACGCTTCTGGAAGTTAACTGGGAGTTCAGGTCTCTTTTTCTAGTTGGCACAGTGATATTGGGATTACTATCAATTTTCATGAAGAGTCAGGCATCATCACCTTTAGAAGGATTGAACTCCGCGTGCCTCTCGAAGTATCAACGGATGTGAGGACCCTGTCCAGATGAGGCAGGCACCTAGGTCTTTCTCTAGATTCTCCACAAGGGATTCATACATCGCTTAATCTTGTGCGATGAAAGAGGAGCCTGCATTCAAGCCACTGCAGGGAAATCCGACCTTCTTAAGAGTCAGGGCATCTCCGTATCCACTCTACTTGAGGCAGCAAACTCAGGGACCCTCTCACCTACCTATTGCTGAGGGAAGGGTACTCTTGTGGTGCTTGTTGAAAGTTGGCCTTCTTCTTCAATAGAATCCTGGGAATCCGCTGTCTTCTCGAGATGATATGACATCCAGGCAGTTTTCCTCGTTTTCCTGTGCTGAAATTGGTGCTCCTCTAGATTGGAGACGGGTATATCAGGGAATCTCTGTAGTTGACTAAAGTAAGACAAGCCACCTGTCTTGAAGGATGGGAAACGGGAGATTGCACTATATCCAATACAGGAGAGTCGGGCGTCATCTCGAATTGCTTTGGGTTACACCGAACAATTTCACATTCCTTTGGTGACATCAGTGTCATTCTAGACATGTGAGGTTCTTCTTGGGGATTCTCTGGACTTCCATCAAGCAAATCAATGCTCCTTTCGTGTTGTATTGGGAACATGGAATTGCTCAGCGCGCAATGCAGGGGAATTGTGCCTCATCTGTTGCTGAAGGGGAAGTCTCATGGATTTTCTCGAGTTGCGGCAGGAACCTGGGGTATATTCTCGAGTTATGGCGGGTTGGCACTTCAATACTCGTGTTTCTTCAGCACTGTCAGTACTCCTGTCTATTTATGATGGATACCTCAGCAATCTAAGCTAGGCTTCTCAGGACAATACGGACACTTCTAGAAGTGAAGAGTGACACTGAGGATCACTTTCTATTTGACATAATGATATTGGGATTCCTAACAATATTCAAAAATTGTCAGGAATCGTCAACATTTGCAGCAGTGAACTCCACGTGGCTCTCGAGTTGTCAAAGGGATGTGAGGCCCCTTTTCGAGATGAGGTGGAGACCTAGGTCATTCTGTAGCTTCTCTACAGAGGACTCAGACATCCTTTCATCTTGTGATATGAACGATGACCATGCATTAAGCCTCTGCAGGGAAATTTGGCCTTCTTTCCAATCATGGCATCTTGAGGTCCATTTCGCTTGAAGCATAAAACACAGGGTCGCTCTCACATACATATTCCTAAGAGAAAACTTCTCTTGAGGTGCTTGTGGAAAGATGGCTTACCTCTTCAGTCAAAGACAGGGAATCATTTCTCATCTCCAGACGATATGGGGTGCCCGGATCTTTCATCCTGTTGCTTTACTGAAATTGATGTTCCTACAGACTTGAGATGGGTGTCTGAGAAAATCTCTGGATGGTTGTAAAGGATGTCATGCCACTTGTTGTATATAATGTGGAATGCGAGATGGCTATGGATTCAATGAAGGGGAAATGTGCTTCATCTTGAGTTGATTTGGGGTACACCAATCTATTTTGCCTTCCTGAGGTGACATCAGTGTTCTTCTCTTGTTGTAACAGTGTTCTTGGGGATTCTCTTTAGTTCCATCAGGGAAATTGAGGTTCCGTACGTCTTGGATTGGAAAAATGGAACTACTCAGCATGCAATGCAGGGGAATCGGGCCTTATCTTGCGGCGAGGGGGAAGTCTCATGAGTTTTCTCGAGTTGCGGCAGGCACCTGGTGTATATTCTCGAGTTACGGCGGGGATGGCCATTTGAAACAAGGGTTTGTTCTGAGAAGTCAGGACACCTGGCTAGTTATGACGGACACCTTGTGAAGTTCAACTAGGTTTGGCAGGAATATACGGAAACTTCTGCAGGTGAGCCAGGAGGCCAAGCGTCCCTTATTAGTTGGCACAGTCATACTGGTATTCCTATCAATTTTCACGAAGAGTCAGGCTTCGTCACCTTTTGAAGCATTGAATTCAGCGCACTTCTCGAAGTGTCAAAGGGATGTGAGACCCTCTGTCCAGAAGAGGTTGAGAACTATGGCTTTCTCTAGGGTCTCCACAGGGGAATCGGACATCCCTTCATCTTGTGAGATGAAAGATGAGCCTGCATTTAAGGCACTGCAGGGAAGCCGGACTTCTTTTGAGTCAGGGCATATCGGGATCCATTCAACTTGAGGCAGAAAACACAGAGTCGCTCTCACATACCTATTTCTGAGGGAAGGCTCCTCTTGAGGTGCTTGTGGAAACTTGGCTTATCTCTTCAGTCGAAGACAGGGATTCATTCTCATCCCGAGATGATATGGGGTGCATGGACCATTTCTCAATCTGTTCTACTGAAATTGATGATCCTCTGTACTTGAGACAGTTTTCTCAGGGAATCTCTCGAGTTTCCTAAAGGGCGTCAAGCCACTGTTCTGTATGATGTGGATGGCGGGGTGGTTCTGGAGCCAATGCAAGGGAAATTGGCCTCATCTCAATTTGATTTGGGGTTCACTGAAATATTTTGCATTCCTCGGGTGACATCAGTGTTCTTCTCGTCTTGCGACTGAGCTGTTGGGGACTCTCTGGAGTTTAGTCAAGCAAATAGAGGCTCCTTACGTGTTTGATTGGGAAAATGCAATTGCTCTGGACACAATGCCGGGAATCGGCCCTCATCTCGAAACGAGGGGAAAGTCTCATGGGTTTTCTCCAATTGCGGCAGGCACCTGGGGTACATTCTCGAGTTACGGCGGGGATGTCCATTCGAAACTGGACTTTGTTCAGTGAAGTCAGGACACCTGTCTAGGTATGAGGGACACTTCAGGAATGTAAACTAGGCGTGGCAGGACAATACGGACGCTTCTGGAAGTTAACTGGGAGTTCAGGTCTCTTTTTCTAGCTGGCACAATGATTTTGGGATTCCTATCAATTTTCATGAAGAGTCAGGCATCATCAACTTTTGAAGCATTGAACTCCGCGTGCCTCTCAAAGTATCAACGGATGTGAGGACCCTGTCCAGATGAGGCAGGCACCTAGGTCTTTCTCTAGATTCTCCACAAGGGATTCATACATCGCTTTATCTTGTGCGTTGAAAGAGGAGCCTGCATTCAAGCCACTGCAGGGAAATACGACGTTCTTTTGAGTCAGGGCATCTCAGTATGCACTCTACTTTAGGCAGCAAACACAGGGACCCTCTCACATACCTATTGCTGAGGGAATGTTACTCTTGAGGTGCTTGTGGAAAGTTGGCCTACTTCATCAATAGAATCCTGGGAATCGGATCTCTTCTCGAGATGATATGGCGTCCATGGTGCTTTCCTCCAGTTCCTGTGCTGAAATTGGTGTTCCTCTAGATTGCAGACGGGTATATCAGGGAATATCTGTAGTTGCCTAAAGTAAGACAAGCCACCTCTCTTGTAGGATGGGGAATGGGGCATTGCACTAGATCCAATACAGGAGAGTCAGGCTTCATCTCGAATTGATTTGGGTTACACCTAACAATTTCACATTCCTTTGGTGACATCAGTGTCATTCTAGACATGTGAGTTTCTTCTTGGGGACTGTCTGGACTTCCATCAAGCAAATCAAGGCTCCTTTCGTGTTGTATTGGGAACATGAAATTGCTGAGCACGCAATGCAGGGGAATTGTGCCTCATCTCTCGCTGAAGGGGAAGTCTCATGGATTTTCTCGAGTTGTAGCAGGAACCTGGGGTATAATCTCGAGTTATGTCGTGTTGGCATTTCAATACTCGTGTTTCTTCAGCAACGTCAGCACTCCTGTCTAGTTATGATGGATACTTCAGGAATCTAAGCTAGGCTTCTAAGGACAATATGGACGCTTCTAGAAGTGTGGAGTGACACCGAGGATCACTTTCTATTTGACACAGTGATATTGGGATTCCTAACTATATTAAAAAATTGTCAGGCTTCGTCAACATTTCAAGCAGTGAACTCCACGTGGCTTTCGAGTTCTCAAAGGCATGTTAGGCCCCTTTTTGAGACGAAGTGGAGGCCTAGGGCTTTCTGTAGGGTCTCTACAGGGGACTCAGTCATCCTTTCCTCTTGTGATGTGAACGATGAGCATGCATGAAGCTTCTGAGGGAAATTTGGACTTCTTTCTAATCAGGGCATCTCGGGGTCCATTTCGGTTGAAGCATAAAACACAGGGTCCCTCTCACATACATATTCCTAAGGGAAAACTCCTCTTGAGGTGCTTGTGGAAAGATGGCTTACCTCTTCAGTCGAAGACAGGGAATAAGCTCTCATCTCCAGATGATATGGGGTACCCGGATCTTTCATCCTGTTGCTTTACTGTAATTGATGTTCCTATAGACTTGAGATGGGTGTCTCAGGGAATCTCTGGATTGTTGTAAAGGATGTCAAGCCACTTGTTGTATATGATGTGGAATGCGAAATGGCTATGGATTCAATGAAGGGGAAATGTGCTTCATCTTGAGTTGATTTGGGGTACACCAATCTATTTTACCTTCCTGAGGTGACATCAGTGTTCTTCTCTTGTTTTGACAGTGATCTTGGGGATTCTCTTTAGTTCCATCAGGGAAATCGAGGTTCGTTACATGTTTAATTGGGAACACGGAACTCCTCAGCACGAATTGCAGGGGAATAGGGCCTCATCTTGTGGCGAGGGGGAAGTCTCATGAGTTTCCTCGAGTTGCGGCAGGCACCTGGTGTATATTCTCGAGTTAGGGCGGGGATGGCCATTTGAAACTTGGGTTTGTTCAGCGAAGTCAGGACTCCTGTCTAGTTATGACGGACACCTCGGCAAGTTAACCTATGCTTGGCAGGAAAATACAGCCGCTTCAGGAGGTGAGCCGGGAGGCCAAGCGTCCCTTATTAGTTGGCAAAGTTATATTGGTATTCCTATCAATTTTCACGAAGAGTCAGGCATCGTCACCTTTTGAAGCATTAAACTCAGTGCACCTCTCGAAGTCTCAAATGGATGTGAGGCCCTCTGTCCAGAGAGATGGAGAACTATGGCTTTCTCTAGGGTCTCCACAGGGGATTCAGACATCCCTTCATCTTGTGAGATGAAAGATGTGCCTGCATTTAAGGCACTGCAGGGAAATCCGACCTTCTTTTGAGTCAGCGCATCTCGGGGTCCATTATACTTGAGGCAGAAAACACAGAGACCCCCTCACATACCTATTTCTGAGGAAAGGTTCCTCTTGAGGTGCTTGTGGAAAGCTGGCTTACCTCTTCAGTCGAAGACAGGGAATCATTCTCATCTCCAGACGTTATGGGGTGTACGGAAGTTTCCTCAAGCTGTTCTACTGAAATTGACGATCCTCTGTACTTGAGACAGTTTTCTCAGGGAATCTCTCGAGTTTCCTAAACGGAGTCAAGCCACTTGTTCTGTGTGATGAGGATCGCGGGATGGTTATGGAGCCAATGCAAGGGAAATTGGCCTCATCTCAATTTGATTTGGGGCACACTGATCTATTTTGCGTTCCTGAGGTGACATCAGTGTTCTTCTCGTCTTGTGACAGTGTTGTTGGGGACATTCTAGAGTTCAATCAAGCAAATCGAGGCTCCTTATGTGTTTGATTGGGAAAACGCAATTGCTCTGCATGCAATGCAGGGGAATCGGGCCTCATCTCGTGGCAAGGGGGACGTCTCATGGGTTTTCTCGAGTTGCGGCAGGCAAATGGTCTATATTCTCGAGTTACGACGGGGATGCCCATTCTAAACGGGAGGTTGCTTAGTGAAGTCAGGACACAAGTCTAGGTAAGACGGACACCTCTGGAAGCTAAACTAGGCTTGGTAGGACAATACGGAGGCTACTGGAGGTGAGGCGGGAGGCCAAGCGTCCCTTAATAGTTGGCACAGTTATATTGGTATTCCTATCAATTTTCACGAAGAGTTAGGCATCCTCACCTTTTGAAGCAATGAACTCAGCGCATCCCTCAATGTGTCAAAAGGATGTGAGGCCCTCTGTCCAGAAGAGCTGGAGGACTATGGCTTTCTCTCGAGTCTCCACAGGTGATTTGGTCAACCCTTCATCTTGTGAGATGAAATATGAGCCTGCATTTAAGCCACTGCAGGGAAACCCGGCCTTCTTTTGAGTCAGGGAATCTCCGGGTCCATTCCACTTGAGGCAGAAAACACGGAGTCCCTCTCACATACCTATTTCGGAGGGAAAGCTCCTCTTGAGGTGCTTGTGGAAAGTTGGCTTACCTCTTCAGTCGAAGACAGGGATTCATTCTCATCCCGAGATGATATGGGGTGCACGGAACATTCCTCAAGCTTCTCTACTGAAATTGATGATCCGCTATACATGAGAAGGTTGTCTCAGGGAATCTCTCGAGGTTCCTAAAGGGAGACAAGACACTTGTTCTGTATGATGTGGATCGCGGGGTGGTTATGGAGCCAATGCAAGGGAAATTGGCCTCATCTCAATTTGATTTTGGGTACACCGAGCAATTTTGCATTCCTGGGGTGACATCAGTGTTCTTCTCGTCTTGTGACAGTGTTGTTGGGGACTCTCTGGATTTCAATCAAGCAAATTGAGGCTCCTTACCTGTTTGATTGGGAAAACGCAATTGCTCTGGAAAAAATGCAGGGGAATCGGTCCTCATCTCGCGGCGAGGGGAAATTCTCATGGGTTTTCTCGAGTTGCGGCAGGAACCTGGGGTATATTCTCGAGTTACGGCGGGGATGTCCATTCGAAACTGGAGTTTGTTCAGTGAAGTCAGGGCACCTGTCTAGGTATGAGGGACAACTCAGAAATGTAAACTAGGCGTGGCAGGACAATACGGATTCTTCTGGAAGTTAAGTGGGAGTTCAGGTCTCTTTTTCTATTTGACACAGTGATATTGGGATTCCTAACTATATTAAAAAATTGTCAGGCATCGTCAAAATTTGAAGCAGTGAACTCCACGTGGTTTTCGAGTAGTCAAAGGCATGTTAGGCCCCTTTTTGAGATGATGTGGTGGCCTAGGGCTTTCTGTAGGGTCTCTAAAGGGGACTCAGACATCCTTTCATCTTCTGATGTGAACGATGAGCATGCATGAAGCTTCTGCAGGGAAATTTGGACTTCTTTCTAATCAGGGCATCTCGGGGTCCATTTCACTTGAAGCGTAAAACACAGGGTCCCTCTCACATACATATTATTAAGGGAAAACTCCTCTTGAGGTGCTTGTGGAAAGATGGCTTACCTCTTCAATCAAAGACAGGGAATCAGCTCTCATCTCCAGACGATATGGGGTGCCCGGATATTTCATCCTGTTGCTTTACTGAAATTGATGTTCCTATAGACTTGAGATCGGTGTCTCAGGGAATCTCTGGATTGTTTTAAAGTATGTCAAGCCACTTGTTGTATATGATGTGAAATGCGTGATGGCTATTGATCCAATGAAGGGGAAATGTGCTTCATCTTGAGTTGATTTGGGGTACACCAATCTATTTTGCATTTCTGAGGTGACATCAGTGTTCTTCTCGTCTTGTGACAGTGTTCTTGGTGATTCTCTGGTGTTCCATCAAGTAAATCGAGGTTCCTTACGATTTGATTGGGAATATGGAATTCCTCTGCATGCAATGGAGGGGAATCGGGCCTCATCATGCGGCGAAGGGGAGGTCTCATGAATTTTTTCGAGTTGCGGCAGGCACCTTTGGTATATTCTCGACTTACGGCAGGGATGGCCATTTGAAAATCGGGTTTGTTCAGCGAAGTCTGGACTCCTCTCTAGTTGCAATGGATATCTCATGAATCTCAACTAGTATTGCGGGACAGTACCAACACTTCTAGAGGAGAGGCGGGAGGCCAAGCATCCCTTGTTAGTTGGCACAGTTATATTGGTATTCCTATATATTTTCATGAAGAGTCAGGCATCATCACCTTTTGAAGCATTGAACTTAGCGCACCTCTTGAGGTGTCAAATGGATGTGAGGCACCCTGTCCAGAAGAGGTGGAAACCTAGGGCTTTCTCTAATGTCTCCTCAGGAGATGCATACATCCCTACATCTTGTGAGATGAAAGATGAGCCACCATTTTAGCAACTGCAGGAAAATCTGGCCTTCTTTGAGTCAGGGCATCTTGGGGTCCATTCCACTTGAGGAAGAAAACACAGAGTCCCTCTCACATACTTAGTGTTGAGGGAAGGGTCCTCTTGAGGTGCTTGTGGAAATTTGGCCTACCTCTTCAATAGAATCCTGGGAATCTGCTCAGTTATTGAGATGATATGGCATCCACGGAGCTTACCTTGAGTTCCTGTGCTGAAATTGTTGTTCCTCTAGATTTGAGACGGGTGTCTCACGGAATCTCGGTGTTGCCTAAAGTAAGACAAGCCGCATGTCTTGTATGATGGGGAAAGGGTGATTTGTCCAGATCCAATAGAGGAGAGTCGGGCATCATCTCTATTTGATTTGGGATACACTGAACAATTTCACATTCCTTTGGTGACATCAGTGTCATTTGAGACTTGTGAGGGTGTTCTTGGGGACTCTCTGGAGTTCCGTCAAGCAAATCAAGGCCCCTTACATGTTTGATTGGGAACGTGGAATTGCTCTGCATGCAATGCATTGGAATCAGGCCTCGTCTCTCGCCGACGGGGAAATCTCATGATTTTTCTCGAATTTCGGTATTAACCTGTGGTATATTCTTGAGTTATGGCGGGGATCGTCATTCAAAACACGTGTTTGTTCAGCGACGTCAGGACTAGTGTCTAGTTATGATGCATACCTCAGGAATCTAAACTAGGCTTGGCAGGACAATACAGACGCTTCTTGAAGTGAGGTGTGAGACCAAGGGTCACTTTCTAGGTGGCACAGTGATATTGGGATTCCTAACAATATTCAAGAATAGTCAGGTATCATCAACTTTTGAAGCACTGAACTCCGCAAGCCTGTCGAGGTGTCAAATGGTTGTGAGGCCCGTTGTCCAGATGACGTGGAGACCTAGGGCTTTCTGGAGGGTCTCTAAAGGGGATTCAGACATCCTTTCATCTTGTGATAGGAAAGATGAGAATGCAGTTAAGCCTCTTCAGGGAAATCCAGCCTTCTTTCGTGTCAGGGCATCTCGGGGTCCATTTCACTTGAAGCAGAAAACACAGGGTCCCTCTCACATAAATATTCCTGAGGGAAAACTCCTCTTGATGTGCTTGTGGACAGTTGGGTTACCTCTTCAGTCGAAGACAGAAAATGTGCTAACATCTCCAACTGATATATTTTGCAAGGAGCTTTCTTCTGGTTGCTTTACTGAAACTGATGTTCCTCTAGACTTGAGGTGGGTGTCTCAGGAATCTCTGGATTTTCCTAAAGGATGTCAAGCCACTTGATGTTTATTATGTGCAATGCGTGATGGCTATGGAGCCAATGCAGGGGAAATACGTTTCATCTTGAGTTGATTTGAGGTACACCAATCAATTTTGCATTTCTGTGGTGACATCAGTGTTCTTCTCGTCTTGTGACAGTGTTCTTGGTGATTCTCTGGTGTTCCATCAAGTAAATCAAGGTTCCTTAAGATTTGATTGGGAACATGGAATTCCTCTGCATGCAATGCAGGGGAATCGGGCCTCATCATGCGGCGAGTGGGAAGTCTCATGAATTTTTTCGAGTTGCGGCAGGCACCTTGGGTATATTCTTAATTTACGGCAGGAATGGCCATTTGAAAATCGGGTTTGTTCAGCGAAGTCAGGACTCCTGTCTAGTTGCGATGGATATCTCAGGAATCTCAACTAGGATGGCAGGACAGTACCGACACTTCTTGAGGTGAGGCGGGAGGCCAAGCATCCCTTGTTAGTTGGCACAGTTATATTGGTATTCCTATCTATTTTCATGAAGAGTCAGGCATCGTCACCTTTTGAAGCATTGAACTTAGCGCACCTCTTGAGGTTTCAAATGGATGTGAGGTGCCCTGTCCAGAAGAGGTGGAAACCTAGGGCTTTCTCTAATGTCTCCTCAGGGGATTCATACATCCCTACATCTTGTGAGATGAAAGATGTGCCACCATTTAAGCAACTGCAGGGAAATCTGGCCTTCTTTGGGTCAGGGCATCTTGGGGTCCATTCCACTTGAGGAAGAAAACACAAAGTCCCTCTCACATACCTATTGGTGAGGGAAGGCTCCTCTTGAGGTGCTTGTGGAAAGTTGACTTACCTCTTCAGTCGAAGACAGGGAATGATTCTTATCCTGAGACGATATGGGTTGCAGAAAAATTTCCTCACCTTGCTGTACTGAAGTTGATGATCCTCAATACTTGAGACGGGTGTCTCTGTTAAACTCGGGAGTTTCCTAAAGGGAGTCAAGCCACTTGTTTCCTATGATGTGGATCGCGGGATGTTTATGGAGCCAAAGCAAGGGAAATTGGCATCATCTCAGTTTGATTTGGGGTACACCGAGCTATTTTGCTTTCCTGAGGTGACATCAGTGTTCTTCTCATCTTGGAACAGTTTTATTGGGGACTGTCTGGAGTTCAAACAAGCAAATCGAGGTTTCTTACGTGTTTAGTTGGGAAAACGGAATTGCTCTGCATGCAATGCAGTGGAAATGGGTTTCATCTTGCAGCGAGCGCGAAGTCTCATGGGTTCTCTCAATTTGTGGCAGGAACCTTGGTTATATTTTTGAAATATAGCAGGGATGTCCATTCGAAACTCGAGTGTGGTCAGAGAAGTCAGGACACCTCTGCAGGTATGACGGACACCTCAGGAATGTAAACTAGACTTTGCAGGACAATACGGATGCTTCTGGAGGTCAAGCGGGTGATCAGGGCTCCTTTTCTTGTTGGCACAGGGATATTGGGATTCCTATCAATTTTCAGGAGTCAGGCATCATCACCGTTAGAAGCATTGAACTCCTCGTTCTTGTCGAACTGTGGAGGGATGTGAGGACCCTTTCCAGATGTGGCGGTACTTAGGGCTTTCTCTATGGTTTCCACAGGGGATTCATACATCGCTTCATCTTGTGCAATGAAAGACGAGCCTGCATTCAACCCACTTCAATGAAATCTGACCTTCGTTTGAGTCAGGGCATCTCGGTTTCCACTCTACGTGAGGCATCAAACTAAGGATCCCTCTCACATACCTATTGCTGAGGGAAGGGTACTCTTGAGGTGCTTGTGAAAAGTTGGCCTACCTCTTCAATAGAATCCTGGGAATCCGCTCAGTTATTGAGATGATATGGCATCCACGGAGCTTACCTCGAGTTCCTGTGCTGAAATTGGTGTTCCTCTAGATTTGAGATGGGTGTCTCAAGGAATCTCTGGAGTTGCCTAAAGTAAGGCAAGCCCCCCGTCTTGTATGATGGGGAAAGGGTGATTTGCCCAGATCCATTAGAGGAGAGTTGGGCATCATCTTGACATGATTTTGGATATACCGAACAATTTCACATTCCTTTGGTGACATCAGTGTCATTTCAGACTTGTGAGGGTGTTCTTGGGGACTCTCTGGAGTTCCATCAAGCAAATCAAGGCCCCTTACATGTTTGATTGGGAACCTGGAATGGCTCTGCATATAATGCTGTGGAATCAGGTCTCTTCTCTCGCCGACGGGGAAGTCTCATGGTTTTTCTCGAATTGCAGTAGTAACGTGGGGTATATTCTCGAGTTACGGCGGGAATGGCCATTCAAAACACGTGTTTGTTCAGCGACGTCAGGAATAGGTCTAGTTACGATGGATACCACAGGAATCTAAACTAGGCTTGGCAGGACAATACAGACGCTTCTAGAATTGAGGCGTGAGACCAAGGGTCACTTTCTAGGTGGCACCGTGATACTGGGATTCCTAACAATATTCAAGAAGAGGCAGACATCATCAACTTTTGAAGCACTGTACTCCACGAGCCTGTCGAGGTGTCAAAGGGTTGTCAGGCTCGTTGTCCAGATGAGATGGAGACCTAGGGCTTTCTGGAGGGTCTCTAAAGGGGATACAGATATCCTTTCATCTTGTGATAGGAAAGATGAGAATGCAGTTAAGCATCTGAAGGGAAGTCCAGGCTTTTTTCGAGGCAGGGCATCTCGGGGTCCATTTCACTTGAAGCAGAAAACACAGGGTCCCTCTCACATAAATATTCCTGAGGGAAAACTCCTCTTGAGGTGCTTGTGGAAAGTTGGCTTCCCTCTTCACTTGAAGACAGGAAATCTTCTCTCATCTCCAGACGATATGTTTTTCACGGAGCTTTCCTCCAGTTGCTTTACTGAAATTGATGTTCCTCTAGATGTGATGTGGGTATCTCAGGGAATCTCTGGATTTTCCTAACGGATGTCAAGCCACTTGTTGTTTATTAGGTGGAATGTGTGATGGCTATGGAGCCAATGCAGGGGAAATGCATTCCATTTTGAGTTGATTTGAGTTACACCAATTTGTTTTGCATTTCTGTGGTGACATCAGTGTTCTTCTCGTCTTGTGACAGTGTTCTTGGTGATTCTCTGGTGTTCCATCAAGTAAATCGAGGTTCCTTACGATTTGATTGGGAACATGGAATTCCTGTGCATGCAATTCAAGGGAATCGGATCTCATCTTGCAGCGAGGGGGAAGTCTCATGCGATTTCTCAAGTTGCGGCAGGCACCTGAGGTATATTCTCGACTTACGGCAGGGATGGCCATTTGAAAATCGGGTTTGTTCAGCGAAGTCATTTCTCCTGTCTAGTTACGATGGATATTTCAGGAATCTAAACTAGGGACGCAGGAAAAAACCAACGCTTCTAGAGGTGAGGCAGGAGGCAAAGCATCCCTTGTTAGTTGGCACAGTTATATTGGTATACCTATCTATTTTCATGAAGAGTCAGACATTGTCACCTTTTGAAGCATTGAACCTAGCGCGCCTCTTGAGGTGTCAAATGGATGTGCGACGCCCTGTCCAGAAGATTCGGAGGCCTAGGGCTTTCTCTAATGTGTCCTCAGGATTTTCATACAACCCTTCATTACATCTTGTGATATGAAAGATGAGCCTCCATTTAAGCCACTGCAGGGAAATCTGGCCTGCTTTGAGTCAGGGCATTTTGGCGTCCATTCCACTTGAGGCAGAAAACACAGAGTCCCTCTCACATACCTATTGCTGAGGGAAGGATCCTCTTGAGGTGCTTGGGGAAATTTGGCTTACCTCTTCAGTTGAAGACAGGGAATGATTCTTATCCTGAGACGATATGGGTTGCACAGAACTTTCCTCAAGTTGCTGTACTGAAACAGATGATCCTCAATACTTGAGAAGTGTGTCTCCGTTAAACTCTTGAGTTTCCTAAAGGGAGTCAAGACACTTATTCTGTATGATGTGGATCACAGGATGTTTATGGAGCCAATGCAAGGGAAATTGGCCTCATCTCAATTTGATTTGCGAAACACGGAGCTATTTTGCGTTTCTGAGGTGACATCAGTGTTCTTCTCGTCTTGTGACAGTGATCTTGTGTATTGTCTGGAGTTCAAACAAGCAAATCGAGGTTTCTTACGTGTTTGATTGGGAAAACGGAATTGCTCTGCATGCAATGCAGTGGAAATGGGTCTCATCTTGCAGTGAGCGGGAAGTCTCATGGGTTTTCTCAATTTGTGGCAGGAACCTTGGTTATATTTTCAAAATACAGTGGGGATGTCCATTCGAAACTCAAGTTTCTTCAGCGAAGTCAGGTCACCTGTCTAGGTACAACAGACATGTCAGGAATGTAAACTAGGATTGGCAGGACAATACGGATGCTTCTGGAGGTCAAGCGGGTGATCAGGACTACTTTTCTACTTGGCACAGTGATTTTGGGATTCCTATCAATTTTCAAGAGTCAGGCATCGTCACCTTTTGAAGCATTGAACTCCTCATTCATGTCGAACTCTGAAGGGATGTGAGGACCCTGTCCAGATATGGCGGTACCTAGGGCTTTCTCTACAGTTTCGACAGGGTATTCATACATCGCTTCATCTGGTGCAATGAAAGACGAGCCTGCATTCAAGCCAATGCAGGGAAATACAACCTTCTTTTGAGTCAGAGCATCTCGGTTTCCACTCTCCTTGTGGCATCAAACTCAGGGTCCCAATCATATACCTATTGCTGAGGGAAGGGTATTCTTGAGGTTTTTGTGGAAAGTTGGCCTATCTCTTCAATAGAATCCTGGGAATCCGCTCAATTCGCGAGATGATATGCGTCCATGGAGCTTACCTCGAATTCCTGTGCTGAAATTGGTGTTCCTCTAGATTTGAGATGGGTGTCTCAAGGAATCTCTGGAGTTGCCTAAAGTAAGACAAGCCACATGTCTTGTATGATGGGGAAAGGGTGATTTATCCAGATCCAATACAGGGGAGTCAGGCATCATCTCGAGTTGATTTGGGAAACGCCGAAAAATTTCACATTCCTTTGGTGACATCAGTGTCATTTGAGACTTGTGAGCGTGTTCTTGGGGACTCTCTGGAGTCCCATCATGCAAATCAAGGCTCCTTACATGTTTGATTGGGAACCTGGAATTGCTATGCATGCAATGCAGTGGAATCAGGCCTCGTCTCTCGCCGACGGGGAAGTCTCATGGTTTTTCTCAAATTGCGGTAGTAACCTGGGGTATATTCTCGAGTTATGGCGGGGACTGCCTTTCAAAACACGTGTTTGTTCAGCGACGTCAGGACTAGTGTCTAGTTACGATGGATACCTCAGGAATCTAAATTAGGCTTGGAAGGATAAAACAGACGCTTCTAGAAGTGAGGCGTGAGACCAAGGGTCACTTTCTACTTGGCACAGTGATATTGGGATTCCTAACAATATTCAAGAAGAGGCAGGCATCATCAACTGTTGAAGCATTGAACTCCGCAAGCCTGTCGAGGTGTCAAAGGGTTGTGAGGCCCATTGTCCAGATGAGGTGGAGACTTAGGGCTTTCTGGAGGGTCTCTAAAGGGGATTCAGACATCCTTTCATCTTGTGATAGGAAAGATGAGAATGCAGTTAAGCCTCTTCAGGGAAATCCAGCCTTCTTTCGTGTCAGGGCATCCCGGGGTCCATTTCACTTGAAGCAGAAAACACAGGGTCCCTCTCACATAAATATTCCTGCGGGAAAACTCCTTTTGAGTTGCTTGTGGAAAGTTGGCTTACCTCTTCAGTTGAAGACAGGAAATCTGCTCTTATCTCCAGATGATATGTTTTGCACGAAGCTTTCCTCCAGTTGCTTTGCTGAAATTGATGTTCCTCTAGACTTGAGGTGGGTGTCTCAGGGAATCTCTGGAATTTCCTAAAGGATGTCAAGCCACTTGTTGTTTATTATGTGGAATGCATGATGCCTTTGGAGCCAAAGCATGGGAAATGCATTTCATCATGAGTTGATTTGAGGTACACCAATCAATTTTGCATTTCTGTGGTGACATCAGTGTTCTTCTCGTCTTGTGACAGTGTTCTTGGTGATTCTCTGGTGTTCCATCAAGTAAATCGAGGTTCCTTATGATTTGATTGGGAACACGGAATTCCTCTGTATGCAATGCAGGGGAATCGGGCCTCATCTTGCGGCGAGGGGGAAGTCTCATGAGTTGTCTCGAGTTACAGGAGGCACCTGGGGTATATTCTCGACTTACGGCAGGGTTGGCCATTTGAAAATCTGGTTTGTTCAGCGAAGTCAGGACACCTGTCTAGTTACGATGGATATCTCAGGAATCTAAACTAAGATGGCAGGACAATACCGATGTTTCTAGAGGTGTGGCGGGAGGCCAAGCATCCCTTGTTAGTTGGAACAGTTATATTGGTATTCCTATCTATTTCATGAAGTGTCAGGCATCATCACCTTTTGAAGCAGTGAACTTAGCGCGCCTCTTGAGGTGTCAAATGGATGTGAGGCGCCCTGTCCGGAAAAGTTGGAGACCTAGGTCTTTCTCTAATGACTCTAAAGGGGATTCAGACAACCCTTCATCTTGTGAGATGAAAGATGAGCCTGCATTTAAGCCAGTTCACCAAAATCTGGCCTTCTTTTGAGTGAGGGCATCTCAGGGTCCATTCCACTTGAGACAGAAAACACAGAGTCCCTCTCACATACCTATTGGTGAGGGAAGGCTCCTCTTGAGGTGCTTGTGGAAAGTTGGCTTACCTCCTCAGTCGAAGACAGGGAATGATTCTTATGCTGAGACCATATGGGTTGCAGAAAAATTTCCTCAAGTTGCTGTACTGAAATTGATGATCCTCAATACTTGAGATGGGTGTCTCTGTTAATCTCTGGAGTTTCCTACAGGGAGTCAAGCCACTTGTTCTGAATGATGTGGATCATGGGATGTTTATGGAGCCAATGCAAGGGAAATTGGCATCATCTCAATTTGATTTGGGGTACATGGAGCTATTTTGCGTTCCTGAGGTGACATCAGTGTTCTTCTCATCTTGGAACAGTGTTCTTGGGTACTGTCTGGAGTTCAAACAGGCAAATCGAGGTTTCTTACATGTTTGATTGGGAAAACGGAATTGCTCTGCATGCAATGCAGTGGAAATGGGTCTCATATTGCAGCGAGCGGGAAGTCTCGTGGGTTTTCTCGATTTGCGGCAGGAACCTTGGTTATATTTTCGAAATAAAGCGGGGACGTCCATTCGAAACTCGAGTTTGTTCAGAGAAGTCAGGACACCTCTCTAGGTACGACGGACACCTCAGGAATGTAAACTAGCCTTGCCAGGACAATACGGATTCTTTTGGAGGTCAAGCGGGTGATCAGGCCTCCTTTTCTAGTTTGCACAGTGATATTGGGTTTCCAATCAATTTTCAGGAGTCAGGCATCGTCATCTTTTGAAGCATTGAAATCCGTGTTCCTCATGAACTGTGAAGGGATGTGAGAAACCTGTCCAGATATGGTGGTACCTAGGGCTTTCTCTACGGTTTCCACAGGGGATACATACATTGCTTCATCGTGTGCAATGAAAGACGAGCCTGTATTCAAGCCTCTGCAGGGACATCCGACCTTCATTTGAGTCAGGGCATCTCGGTTTCCACTCTACGTGAGGCATCAAAATAAGGGTCCCTCTCACATACCTATTGCTGAGGGAAGTGTACTGTTGAGGTGCTTGTGGAAAGTTGGCCTACCTCTTCAATAGAATACTGGGAATCCGCTCAGTAATTGAGATGATATTGCATCCACAGAGCTTAGCTCGAGTTCCTGTGCTGAAATTGGTGTTCCTCTACATTTGAGACGGGTGTCTCAAGGAATCTCTGGAGTTGCCTAAAGTAAGGCAAGCCCCTTGTCCTGCAAGATGGTGAAAGGGAGATTTGTCCAGATCCAATAGAGGAGACCGGGGCATCATCTCGAGTTGATTTGGGATACACCGAACAATTTCACATTCCTTTGGTGACATCAGTGTCATTTGAGACTTGTGAGGGTGTTCTTGGGGACTCTCTGGAGTTCCATCAAGCAAATCAAGGCTCCTTACATGTTTGATTGGGAACCTGGAATTGCTCTGCTCGCAATGCAGTGGAATCAGGCCTCGTCTCTCGCCGACGGGAAAGTCTCATGGTTTTTCTCGAATTGCGATAGTAACCTGGGGTATATTCTCGATTTACGGCGGGGATGGCCTTTCAAAACATGTGTTTACTCAGCGACGTCAGGAATAGGTCTAGTAATGATGGATACCTCAGGAATCTAAACTAGGCTTGGCAGGACAATACAGACGCTTCTAGAAGTGAGGCGTGAGACCAAGGGTCACTTTCTAGTTCGCACAGTGATACTGGGATTCCTAACAATATTCAAGAAGAGGCAGGCATCATCATCTTTTGAAGCACTTTACTCTGCGAGCCTGTCGAGGTGTCAAAGGGTTGTGAGGCCCGTTGTCCAGATGACGTGGAGACCTACGGCATTCTGGAGGGTCTCTAAAGGGGATTCAGACATCCTTTCATCTTGTGATAGGAAAGATGAGAATGCAGTTGAGCGTCTGCAGGGAAATCCAGCCTTCTTTCGAGTCAGGGCATCTCGGGGTCCATTTCACTTGAAGCAGAAAACACAGGGTCCCTCTCACATAAATATTCCTGAGGGAAAACTCCTCTTGAGGTGCTTGTGGAAAGTTGGCTTCCCTCTTCACTTGAAGGCAAGAAATCTTCTCTCATCTCCAGATGATATATTTTGCACGGAGCTTTCCTCCAGTTGCTTTACTGAAATTGATGTTCCTCTAGAATTGAGGTGGGTATCTCAGGGAATCTCTGGATTTTCCTAAAGGATGTCAATCCACTTCTTGTTTATTATGTGGAATGCGTGATGGCTATGGAGCCAATTCAGGGGAAATGCATTTCATCTTGAGTTTATTTGAGGTACACCAATCTATTTTGCATTTCTGTGGTGACATCAGTGTTCTTCTCGTCTTGTGACAGTGTTCTTCGTGATTCTCTGGTGTTCCATCAAGTAAATCGAGGTTCCTTATGATTTGATTGAGAACACAGAATTCCTTTGCATGCAATGCAGGGGAATCGGGCCTCATCTTGCAGCGAGTGGGAAGTCTTATGAGATTTCTCGAGTTGCGGCAGGCATCTGGTATATATTCTCGACTTACGGCAGGGATGGCCATTTGAAAATCTGGTTTGTTCAGCGAAGTCAGGACTCCTGTCTAGTTACGATGGATTTCTCAGGAATCTAAACTATGGTGGCAGGACAATACCAACGCTTCTAGAGGTGAGGCGGGAGGCCAAGCATCCCTTGTTAGTTGGCACAGTTATATTGGTATACCTATCTATTTTCATGAAGTGTCAGGCATCGTCACCTTTTGAAGCATTGAACTTAGCACGCCTCTTGAGGTATCAAATGGATGTGCGACGCCCTGTCCAGAAGATTCAGAGGCCTAGGGCTCTCTCTAATGTCTCCTCAAGGGATTCATACAACACTACATTACATCTTGTGAGATGAAAGATGAGCCTCCATTTAAGCCACTGCAGGGAACTCTGGCCTTCTTTGAGTCAGCACATTTTGGGGTCCATTCCACTTGAGGCAGAAAACACAGAGTCCCTCTCACATACCTATTGCTGACGAAGTCTCCTCTTGAGGTGCTTGTGGAAATTTGGCTTACCTCTTCATTTGAAGACAGGAAATGACTCTTATCCTGAGATGATGAGTTGCACAGAACTTTCCTCAAGTTGCTGTACTGAAACTGATGATCCTCAATACTTGAGAATTGTATCTTCGTTAATCTCTTGAGTTTCCTAAAGGGAGTCAAGACACTTGTTCTGTATGATGTGGATCGCAGGATATTTATGGAGCCAATGCAAGGGAAATTGGCCTCATCTCAGTTTGATTTGGGGTACACTGAGCTATTTTGCGTTCCTGAGGTGACATTAGTGTTCATCTCGTCTTGTGACAGTGATCTTGTGTATTGTCTGGAGTTCAAACAAGCAAATCGAGAGTTCTTACGTGTTTGATGGGGAAATTGGAATTGCTCTGCATGCAGTGCAGTGGAAATGGGTCTCATCTTGCAGCGAGCGGAAAGACTCGTGGGTTTTTTTGATTTGCAGCAGGAACCTTGGGTATATTCTCCAACTACGGCAGGGATGTCCATTCGAAACTCGAGTTTCTTCAGCGAAGTCAGTTCACCTGTCTAGGTACGATGGACACATCAGGAATGTAAACTAGGCTTGGCAGGACAATATGGATGCTTCTGGAGATCAAGAGGGTGATCAAGCCTCCTTTTCTAGTTGGCACAGTGATATTGGGATTCCTATCAATTTTCAAGAGTCAGGCGTTGTCACCATTTGAAGCACTGAACTCCTCATTCCTGTCGAACTGTGAAGGGATGTGAGGACACTGTCCAGATGTGGCGGTACCTAGGGCTTTCTCTACGGTTTCCACAGGTGATTCGTACATCGCTTCATCTTGTGCAATGAAAGACGAGCCTGCATTCAAGCCACTGCAGGGAAATACAACCTTCTTTTGAGTCAGTGCTTCTTGGTTTCCACTCTACTTGTGGCATCAAACTCAGGGTCACCCTCACATACCTATTGCTGAGGGAAGGGTACTCTTGAGGTGTTTGTGGAAAGTTGGCCTACCTCTTCAACAGAATCCTGGGAATCCGCTCAATTCTCGAGATGATATGGCGTCCACGGAGCTTACCTCGAATTCCTGTGCTGAAATTGGTGTTCCTCTAGATTTGAGATGTTGGTCTACAGAAATCCCTGGAGTTGCCTAAAGTAAGACAAGCCACATGTCTCGTATGATGGGGAAAGGGTGATTTATCCAGATACAATACAGGGGAGTCAGGCATTATCTCGAGTTGATTTGGGAAATACCGAACAATTTCACACTCCTTTGGTGACATCAGTGTCATTTGAGACTTGTGAGCGTGTTCTTGGGGACTCTCTGGAGTCCCATCAAGCAAATCAAGGCTCCTTACATATTCGATTGGGAACCTGGAATTGCTCTGCATGCAATGCAGTGGAATCAGGCCTCGTCTCTCGCCGACGGGGAAGTCTCATGGTTTTTCTCGAATTGCAGTAGTTTCCTGGGGTATATTCTCGAGTTACAGCGGGGATGGCAATTCAAAACATGTGTTTTTTCAGCGACGTCAGGACTAGTGTCTAGTTACGATGTATACCTCAGGAATCTAAACTAGGCTTGGCAGGACAAAACAGATGCTTCTAGAAGTGAGGCGTGAGACCAAGGGTCACTTTCTACTTGGCACAGTGATATTGGGATTCCCAACAATATTCAAGAAGAGGCAGGCATCATCAACTGTTGAAGCACTGAACTCTGCGAGCCTGTCAAGGTGTCAAAGGCTTGGGAGGCCCATTGTCCAGATGAATTGGAGACCTAGGGCTTTTTGGAGGGTCTCTAAATGGGATTCAGACATCATTTCTTCTTGTGATAGGAAAGATGAGAATGCAGTTAAGCCTCTTCAGGGAAATCCAGCCTTCTTTCATGTCAGGGCATCTCGGGGTCCATTTCACTTGAAGCAGAAAACACAGGGTCCCTCTCACATAAATATTCCTGAGGGAAAACTCCTCTTGAGGTGCTTGTGGAAAGTTGGCTTACCTCTTCAGTTGAAGACAGGAAATCTGCTATCATCTCCAGACAATATGTTTTGCATGGAGCTTACCTCCAGTTGCTTTACTGAAATTGATGTTCCTCTAGATTTGAGGTGGCTGTCTCAGGGAATTTCTGGAATTTCCTAAAGGATGTCAAGCCACTTGTTGTTTATTATGTGGAATGCGTGATGGCTATGGAGCCAATGCAGGGGAAATGCATTTCATCTTCAGTTTATTTGAGGTACACCAATCTATTTTGCATTTCTGTGGTGACATCAGTGTTATTTTCGTCTTGTGACAGTGTTCTTGGTGATTCTCTGGTGTTCCATCAAGTAAATCGAGGTTCCTTACGATTTGATTGGGAACACGGAATTCCTCTGCATGCAATGCAGGGGAATCAGCCCTCATCTTGCAGCGAGGGGGAAGTCTCCTGAGTTTTCTCGAGTTGCGGGAGGTACCTGGGGTATACTCTCGACTTGCGACAGGGATAGACATTTGAAAATCGGGTTTGTTCAGTGAAGTCTGGACACCTGTCCAGTTACGATGAATATCTCAGGAATCTAAACTAAGATGGCAGAACAATACTGACACTTCTAGAGGTGAGGCGGGAGGCCAAGCATCCCTTGTTAGTTGGAACAGTTATATTGGTATTCCTATCTATTTTCATGAAGAGTCAAGCATCATCACCTTTTGAAGCAGTCAACTTAGCACGCCTCTTGAGGTGTCAAATGGATGTGAGGCGCCCTGTCCAGAAGATTTGGAGACCTTGGGCTTTCTCTAATGTCTCCACAGGGGATTCAGACATCCCTTCATCTTGTGCGATGAAAGATGAGCCTGCATTTAAGCCAGTTCACTGAAATCCGGCCTTCTTTTGAGTGAGGGCATCTTGGGGTCCATTCCATTTGAGGAAGAAAACACAGAGTCCCTCTCACATACCTATTGGTGACGGAAGGCTCCTCTTGAGGTGCTTGTGGAAAGTTGGCTTATCTCTTCAGTCGAAGACAGGGAATGGTTCTTACCCTGAGACGACATGGGCTGCAGAAAAATTTCCTCAAGTTGCTGTACTGAAATTGATGATATTCAATACTTGAGACGGGTGTCTCTGTTAATCTCTGGAGTTTCCTAAAGGGAGTCAAGCCACTTGTTCTGAATGATGTGGATCGCTGGATATTTATGGAGCCAATGCAAGGGAAATTGGCATCATCTCAATTTGATTTGTGGTACACCAAGCTATTTTGCGTTCCTGAGGTGACATCTGTGTTCTTCTCCTCTTGGAACAGTGTTCTTGGGTACTGCCTGGAGTTCAAACAAGCAAATCGAGGTTTATTACGTGTTTGATTGGGAAAACGGAATTGCTCTGCATGTAATGCAGTGGAAATGGGTCTCATCTTGCAGCGAGCGAGAAGACTCGGTGGTTTTCTCGATTTGCAGCAGGAACCTTGGGTATATTCTCCAACTACGGCGGGGATGTCCATTCAAAACTCGAGTTTCTTCAGCGAAGTCAGGTCACCTGTCTAGGTACGACGGACACGTCAAGAATGTAAACTAGGCTTGGCAGGACAATACGGATGCTTCTGGAGGTCAAGCGGGTGATCAGGCCTCCTTTTCTAGTTGGCACAGGGATATTGGGATTCCTATAAATTTTGAAGAGTCAGGCATCGTCACCTTTTGAAGCATTGAACTCCTCATTCCTGTCGAAATGTGAAGGGATGTGAGGACCCTGTCCAGATGTGGCGGTACCTATGGCTTTTTCTACGATTTCCACAGGGGATTCGTACATCACTTCATCTTGTGCAATGAAAGACGAGCCTGCATTCAAGGCACTGCAGGGAAATACAACCTTCTTTTGAGTCAGAGCATCTCGGTTTCCACTCTACTTGTGGCATCAAACTCAGGGTCCCATTCACTTACCTATTGCTGAGGGAAGGGTACTCTTGAGGTGCTTGTGGAAAGTTGGCCTACCTCTTCAACAGAATCCTGGGAATCCACTCAATTCTCAAGATGATATGGCGCCAAGGAGCTTACCTCAAATTCCTGTGCTGAAATTGGTGTTCCTCTAGATTTGAGATGTTGGTTTCAAGAAATCCCTGGAGTTGCCTAAAGTAAGACAAGCCACATGTCTCGTATGATGGGGAAAGGGTGATTTATCCAGATCCAATACAGGGAAGTCAGGCATCATCTCGAGTTGATTTGGGAAACACCGAAGAATTTCACATTGCTTTGGTGACATCAGTGACATTTGAGACTTGTGAGGGTGTTCTTGGGGACTCTCTCTAGTCCGATCAAGCAAATCAAGGCTCCTTACATGTTTGATTGGGAACCTGGAATTGCTCTGCACACAATGCAGTGGAATCAGGCCTCGTCTCTCGCTGATGGGGAAGTCTCAAGGTTTTTCTCGAATTGCGGTAGTAACCTGGGGTATATTCTCGAGTTACGGCGGGGATGGCCATTCAAAACACGTGTATTTTCAGCGACGTCAGGACTAGTGTCTAGTTACGATGGATACCTCAGGAATCTAAACTAGGCTTGGCAGGACAAGACAGACGCTTCTAGAAGTGAGGCGTGAGACCAAGGGTCACTTTCTAGTTAGCACAGTAATATTGGGATTAATAACAATATTCAAGAAGAGGCAGGCATCATCAACTGTTGAAGCACTGAACTCTGCGAGCCTGTCAAGGTGTCAAAGGGTTGTGAGGCCCGTTGTCCAGATGAGGTCTAGACATAGGGCTTTCTGGAGGGTCTCTAAAGGGGACTCAGACATCATTTCATCTTGTGATAGGAAAGATAAGAATGCAGTTAAGCCTCTTCAGGGAAATCCAGCCTTCTTTCGTGTCAGGGTATCTCGGGGTCCATTTCACTTGAAGCAGAAAACACAGGGTCCCTCTCACATAAATATTCCTGAGGGAAAACTCCTCTTGAGGTGCTTGTGGAAAGTTGGCTTACCTCTTCAGTTGAAGACAGGAAATCTGCTATCATCTCCAGACAATATGTTTTGCACGGAGCTTTCCTCCAGTTGCTTTACTGAAATTGATGTTCCTCTAGACTTCAGGTGGGTGTCTCAGGGAATCTCAGGAATTTCCTAAAGGATGTCAAGCCACTTGTTTTTTATTAGGTGGAATGCGTAATGGCTATGGAGCCAATGCAGGGGAAATGCATTTCAACTTGAGTTGATTTGAGGTACACCAAACTATTTTGCATTTCTGTGGTGACATCAGTGTTCTTCTCGTCTTGTGACAGTGTTCTTGGTGATTCTCTGTTGTTCCATCAAGTAAATCGAGGTTCCTTACGATTTGATTGGGAACACGGAATTCCTCTGCATGCAATGCACGGGAATCGGGCCTCATCTTGCGGCGAGGGGGAAGTCTCCTGAGTTGTCTCGAGTTGCGGGAGGCACCTGGGGTATATTCTCGACTTACAGCAGGGATGGCCATTTGAAAATCTGGTTTGTTCAGCGAAGTCAGGACACCTGTCTAGTTATGATGGATATCTCAGGAATCTAAACTAAGATGGCAGGAAAATACCGATGCTTCTAGAGGTGAGGCGGGAGGCCAAGCATCCCTTGTTAGTTGGCACAGTTATATTGGTATTCCTATCTATTTTCATGAAGAATCAGGCATCATCACCTTTTGAAGCAGTGAAGTTTGCGCGCCTCTTGAGGTGTCAAGTGAATGTGAGGCACCCTGTCCAGAAGAGTTGGAGACCTAGGGCTTTCTCTAATGTCTCCACAGGGGATTCAGACATCCCTTCATCTTGTGAGATGAAAGATGAGCCTGCATTTAAGACAGTTCACCGAAATCCGGCCTTTTTTTGAGTCAGCGCATCTCGGGGTCCATTCCACTTGAGACAGAAAACACAAAGTCCCTCTCACATACCTATTGGTGAGGGAAGGCTCCTCTTGAGTTGCTTGTGGAAAGTTGGCTTATCTCTTCAGTCGAAGAGAGGGACTGATTCTTATCCTGAGACAATATGGGTTGCAGAAAAATTTCCTGAAGTTGCTGTACTGACATTGATGATCCTCAATACTTGAAACGGGTGTCTCTGTTAATCTCTGGAGTTTCCTAAAGGGAGTCAAGGCACTTGTTCTGTATGATGTGGATCATGGGATGTTTATGGAGCAAATGCAAGGGAAATTGGCATCATCTCAATTTGATTTGGGGTACACCAAGCTATTTTGCGTTCCTGAGGTGACATCAGTGTTCTTCTCATCTTGGATCAGTGTTCTTGGGGACTCTCTGCAGTTCAATCAAGCAAATCAAGGCTCCTTACATTTTTGATTGGGAACCCGGAATTGCTCTGCCTCCAATGCTGGGGATTCGGGCCTCAACTCTTGATCATTGGGAAGTCTCATGGGCTTCCTCGAGTTGCGGCAGGAATCTGGAGTATATTCTCGACTTATGGTGGGGATGTCCATTCGAAATTCGAGTTTGTGCAGCGTAGTCAGGACACCTGTCTAGGCATGACAGACACCTGAGGAATGTAATCTAGCCTTGGCAGGAAAATAAGGATACTTCTGGAGGTCAAGCGGGGGATCAGGCCTCCTTTTCTAGTCGTCAGAGGGATATTGGATTTCCTATCAATTTTCCAGAAGAGTCAGGCATCGTCACCTTTTGAAGCAATAAACTCCGTTTCCCTCTCGAAGTGTCAAGAGATGTGAAGACCCTGTCCAGATATGGCGGGCCCCTAGCACTTTCTCTAGGGCCTCCATAGGGGGTTTCATACATCACTTCATCTTGTATGATGAAAGACAAGCCTGCATTCAAGCCACTGCAGGGAAATCCGAGCTTCTTTCGAGTCAGGGCATCTCGGTATCCACTCTACTTGTGGCAGCAATCTCAGGGTCCCTGTCTTATACCTATTGCTGAGGGAAGGGTACTCTTGAGGTGCTTGTGGAAAGTTGGCCGACCTCTTCAACAGAATCCTGGGAATCCAATCTATTCTCGAAAAGATATGGCATCCATGGAGCTTTCCTCGAGTTCCTTTTCTGAATTTGGTGTTCCTCTAGATTTGAGACGAGTATCTCAGGGAATCTCTGGAGTTGCCTAAAGTAGGACAAGCCACCTGTCTTGTATGATGGGGAAATGGGGATTGCTCTACATCAAATACAGTGTGGTCGGGCATCACCTCGAATTGATTTGTGATACACCAAACAATTTAACATTCCTTGGGTGACATCAGTGTCAATAGAGACTTGTGAGGGTGTTTTTTTGTGATTCTCTGGGGTTCCATCAAGCAAATCAATGCTCCTTACATGTTTGATTGGGAACCTGTAATTGCTCTGCACGCACTGCAGGCGAATGGGGCCTCGTCTCTATCAGATGGGGAAGTCTCACTGTTTTTCTTGAGTTGAGCCGGGAACCTGGGGTATATTCTCGAGTTCCAGCAGGGATGGCCATTCAAAACTCGTGTTTGTTCAGCGACGTCAGGACTCCTGTTTAGTTATGATGGATACCTCAGGGGTCTAAACTAGGCTTGCCAGGACAATGTGGACGCTTCTAGAACTGAGGCGTAAGAAAGAGGGTCACTTTCAAGTTGGCACAGTGATATTGGGATTCCTAACAATATTCAAGAACTGTCAGGCATCCTCAACCTTTGAAGCACTTAACTCTGTGAGCCTCTCGAGGTGTCAAAGGGATGTGAGACCCATTGTCGAGATGAGGTGGAGACCTAGGGCTTTCTGTAGGGTCTCTACAGGGGATTCAGACAACGTTTGATCTTGTGATATGAAAGATGAGCCTGCAATTAAGCCTCTGCAGGGAAATCCAGCCTTCTTTCGAATCAGGCATCTCGGGGGCCATTTCAGTTGAAGCAGAAAAAACAGGGTCCCTCTCACATACGTATTCCTAAGGGAAAACTCCTCTTGAGGAGCTTGTGGAAAGTTTGCTTACCTCTTCAGTTGAATACAGGGAATCATTCTCATCCAGAGACGATATGGGGTGTACGGAACTTGCCTCAAGTTGCTGTACTGAAATTGATGATGCTCTATACTTGAGACAGGTGTCTCAGGGAATCTCTGCAGTCTCCTAAATGGAGTCAAGCCACTTGTTCTGTATGATGTGGATTGCGGGATGGTTATGGAGCCAATGCAAGGGGAATCGGCCTCATCTCAATTTGATTTGTGTTACACCAAACTATTTTGAATTCCTGAGGTGACATCAGTGTTCTTCTCATCTTAGAACAGTGTTTTTGGGACTCTCTGTATTTCAATCAAGTAAATCGAGGCTCCTTACGTGTTTGATTGGGAACCTGGAATTGCTCTGCACACAATGTATGGGAATCGGTCCTCAACTCTCGCCGAGTGGGAAGTGTCATGGGTTTTCTCGAGTTGCGGCAGGAACCTGGAGTATATTCTCGAGTTACGGCCGTGATGTCCATTCAAAACTCGAGCTTGTTCACCGAAGTCAGGACACCTGTCTAGGCACGATGGCGCCTCACAATGTAAACTAGGCTTGGCAGGAAAATAAGGATACTTCTGGAAGTCAAGCGAGAGATCAGGCCTTTATTTCTAGTCGAAAAAGGGATATTGGGATTCCCATCAATTTTCATGAAGAATCAGGCATCGTCACCTTTTGAAGCATTGAACTCCGCGTGCCTCTCGAAGTGTCAAGGGATGTGAGGACACTGTCCAGATGTGGCGGACACCTAGGGCTTTCTCTATGTTCACCACAGGGGTTTCATGCATCGCTTCATCTTGTGTGATGAAAGACAAGCCTGCATTCAAGCCACTGCAGGGAAATCCGAACTACTTTCGAGTCAGGGAATCTCGGTGTCCACTCTACTTGAGGCAGAAAACACAGAGTCCCTCTCACATACCTAATGCTGAGGGAAAGGTACTCTTGAGGTCCTTGTGGAAAGTTGGCCTACCTCTTCAATAGAATCCTGGGAATCCGATATCTTCTCGAAAAGATATTGCATCCATGGAGATTTTCTCGAGGTCCTGTGTTGAATTTGGTGTTCCTCTAGATTTGAGACGGGTGTCTCAAGGAATCTCTGAGGTGCCTAAACGAGGACAAGCCACTTGTCTTGTATGACAGGGCACGAGGGATTGCTCTAGATCCAATACGTGGGAGTCGGGCGTCATCTCGAGGTGACTTGGGATCCACCGAACAATTTCACATTCCATTGGTGACATCAGTGTCATTCAAGACTTGTGAGGGTGTTTTTGGGGACTCTCTGGACTTCCATCAAGCAAATCAAGGCTCCTTACGTATTTGATTGGGAACCTGGAATTGTTCTACATGCAATGCAGAGGAATCGGGCCTCGTCTCTCACGGAGGGGGAAGTCTCAAGGATTTTCTGGAGTTCAAGTGGAACCTGTGGTATATTCTCGAGTTACGGCGGGGATGGCCATTCAACTCGTGTTTGTTCAGCGACATCAGGACTGCTGTCTAGTTATGATGGATACCTCAAGAATCTAAACCAAGCATGGCAGGACAGTACAGAAACTTCTAGAAGTGAGGCATGAGACCAAGGGTCACTTTCTAGTTGGCACAGTGATATTGGGATTCCTAACAATATTCAAGAAGTGTCAGGCATCCTCAACTTTTGAAGAACTGAACTCCGCGAGCCTTTCGAGGTGTAAAAGGGATGTGAGGCCCCTTGTCGAGATCAGGTGGAGACCTAAGGCTTTCTGTAGGGTCTCTACAGGGAATTCAGACAACCTTTCATCTTGTGATATGAAAAATGTGCCTGCAATTAAGACTCTGCAGAGAAATCCGGCCGTCTTTCGAGTCAGGGCAGCTCAGGGCCATTTCAGTTGAAGCAGAAAACACCTGTTCCCTCTCACATACAGATTCCTGAAGGAAAACTCCTCTTGAGAAGCTTGTGGAAAGTTGGCTTACCTCTTCAGTCGAAGACAGGGAATCAGCTCTCATCTCCAGACGATATGGTGTGCATGGAGCTTTCCTCCAGTTGCTTTAGTGAAATTGATGTTCCTCTAGACTTGAGATGTGTTTATAGGGAATCTATGGATTTTCCTAAAGGATGTCAAGCCACTTGTTGTGTATGATGTGGAATGCAGGATGGCTATGGAACCAGTACAGGGGAAATGTGCTTCATCTTGAGTTGATTTGGGTTACACCAAACTA